>VXBQ01004853.1:613672-632536 GCA_013400175.1 Phainopepla nitens
CCCCCGCCCTTCGGGCCCCCCTCCCGGCAGAGGGTTTGGGCGCAGCGCGGCGGCCCGCCAGCCCCGCTGTCCGCCCCGCGAAGCGGCGCTTGCTCGAAGTTGTCCACTAAACGCAAGTAACACTTTGTGGGCGTTCCCCCCCTCCAACCCCCCAAGAAAAGCTCGAAGTGAAGTGTTTGAGCACGATGCAGCTTGCTCCTTGTTCGCGGCACCCGACGGCCAGCGCCGGTCTTTCCCAGCTCGTTTGTTAGCCTGCCGGGGCGGCGGGCGGTCCCGGGGCCCGGCAAGGGCAGGGCGGCGGCGGGCAGCGGTGGCCGCAGCGCCGGGCTTCCCTCTGACAAGCAGGGCTCTTGTCACAGCCTATCGGTACGCCCCGGCCCTCTGCCGTGCACATGTGGATAGGGAGACTTTTCTCTTTTTCCTCCTCATATAGTGCATGGACACCAGGAAGAGACAGGTGCAGTAGGCAGTCTTTTTCCCTGCTTCTGCCCATCCTGGTCTCAGGTCTCTGCTCATGCAGCTTCCTGTGTCCTGCACCTGTTCTCAAGATTAAAGCAATTATTAGCTGCTACGACCCTGTCTGCACTCTAAAGCTTTGATTTCATTTGGCTGCATTAAGTACAAGGAGTTAATTTCCGCTACTGATGGTTTTTTAAATTCATTTTTTACACGAATATGACAGTTCTCCAAACTGAGGTACTTTCTAGGCTCATTAACATCTGGAATATCTTGGGATAAAAGTGGGCAAGACACAGCTCTCCCTTTCAATGAGATGCTTCCAAGTTATCAGGAGAAAGGGCAGGTAAGTAAGTATGTCTTTTCCAAACCAATGCCAAAGGTTTGTCACACACGTGTTGTGTCTTTAAAAGGGCATCAAGGTTAAACCAGTGTTTTCCCATCCCCATTCTTTGTCGCTCTAGATGTATGCACTTTATGGGTTGTTCTTGCTGCCAAGTTACTTTATCAGCTGAGATTTCTAAGGCACATTTAGGCGTATCGAAACAAAGGAATAGTCTTTTAAGCGTGTAGTAAAAACTGGTTTGTTTGGTTTTTTTTTTAAATGAGAATGATATTAAGCGCTGCTATTTTAAAGCCTATTTGTCATCTTCTAAAATATGCTTGTGGGGAGACTGATAACCGCGCCCGTTCCCGCGGAGAGAATCCCGCGATCTCGGCTGTTGCGCCGTGCGACCACGAGAGGGCGCGGTCAGTCGTTGTTCCCGGCTCCGTTCCCGGCTCTCGCAAGAAACCCACCCCGGCTCCAAAATGCTGTCTAGGGCTCGCACCAGCGTCTTGCGGCACAGTAAGGCCGTTTGTGATGTCTGCTTAGTCACGCTGATGTCTGCTTTCGTGTAGCTGGAAAGGTTTTTCCTTCCAGCAGCTGCGTTCGTAGAACCGTCAAATCATTTCCCTTGGAAAAGACCTTTAGGATCATCGAGTCCAGCCATTAACCCCGTACTGCCAAGTTCACCGCTAAACCATGTCCCTGCGCGCCACATCTACACATACATTTTAAATACCTCCAGGGATGGTGACTCAACCACTTCCCTGATACAGTTAATGTATTTTTCTGTTTGTTAATTTTATAAGCAGCAAACAGTAAACTTCTTCTCCCTGCTTTGATGTATACCTTCGGTATTTCATTCTTTCAGGGATAATCACTAGAAAATCTGCTTTAAAAAAATTAAATAGCAAAACCTGACCAGGACTCTGACAGTGCTAATGAGTTACCCAGGTGCTTTTGACTTTGCAATTTGTCAGGCTTCCTGCTCCATATGTTCTAACCATCCCTCATAGGCAGCTTGCAGAGGAAGAGAGCAGAGTACAAATAACACAGCTTGAAGACACATATTTACTAACTGTATTGAAATATTGGTTAGAGTGTATGTTCTAGAAATTATTTCAAGAGGAACAAAGCTTTGTGTGCTAAGAAGCTGTCTGGCAGAACAGGTAACGTGCTGGTCTGACAAGGCTTTATCTTTAAAGTGCATTGCTTGATGAGGCATTGTGGGTTGATTAATGCCTATTCCTATTTCTGGCTTTCAGTTTCTTTTAAATATAGAATATAATTATTTCCTCCTTCAGAATTACACCATCAAGTATTCAGTATAAGCAAAGCTAACTTGGAAACAGTGAGGTTTTCTTTCCCCCTGTTGTTTGACATGTTCAACTCTAGTTATTTTAGTTTTAACTGCTGACTTCCAATTGAGGAGATTTGTCCTAGTAAGCTGGGGTCAACAACTGTGAGGTGCATCCTCTCAGAGCAGGAGCGGCAATTTACCAGGAACAAGACTTCAGATTTTAGGCAGAATTTGCAGGTTTTGAGTAAAAAAAAAAAAAAAAAATTGCATTCTCATATCTTGACTTTTGAGATTGGTTACCTCATTGGAGTTGTGAAATAGCAGAGCTGCCTAATTTTTGAGGAGACTACACTGAGTGTGAACTTTTTGCTTTGTTTTGGTGGTGATGTTTAATTTTGTGACTGAATGTCTCAAGAAATTTGAAGAAATAGGATGGAGAGACAAAACACTGAAGAATTTGTATGACCATAAGCAAAACATTTATTAATATATTAAGAGAAAGATCTTTTTTAAAAGCAATTCTGTAACAAAAAAAAAAGTGTGTTTGAAAGTTCCATCTGTCCTGATTTGAAAAATGGTACATAATTGGTGGGAAAAAAAAGACAAAAAAAACCCAAACAAACAAAAAAAAAAAAAAAAACAAACAGGTGAGCAAATAAATTCATTGCGGTCAGCATAGAAATTAGCAAAGAGTATTCACCTTATATCTTAAAAAAGTATGAAGGATAAAGGCAAACTTCAGAAGGACTTAGCAGGCTAATATCTGGAGTATAATAAAGACCTCTTTCAGGTAGCAGTGTTCAGTGGTTGTGGTGTTGGTTTGTTCTTGGTTTCATTTGAGTTTTTAGTTTCTAGGTGTACTGCTGGGATGCTGAATCGAAGCAATTAGGTTTTCCTGGTGTTATAGTTGTTATCCTTTGCTGCCCAGGAGGAACTTCACAATTAATAGTAATTATGTAAAACTGGCTTTCTTTATGTCAACATTTATTTTCATGGCTTGCACTGTGCTATTGCATCCTAGGGGTATTTAATGAACTTGAAATATTTTCTACAGCTTCTAAATCTTTCTGCCTCCATGCTGAGACCATTGCTCTGTGTTCTGAGTGCAGCTCTAAGCTTGCTTTTAGAGAAGAGAGTCTTTACTTGCATTTCTTATGTGAGCAAAGTGGTATATTTTGATGGCAGGCATTTTTCATAAGTTGGGATGAGATTCTATTCCTACTGAGGTAGCTACTGAATGCTGTTGACTTCAATGCAAGCAAAATTGGCTTTCAGTGGGCTGTCTTGTCAGGAATCTTGATTATTTTTATGACTACAACATGTAGGAACTCTAGTTGTGGAGCAGGTTACCATGATGATAGACTTGTAAACACATAACAAAAAATCTTCCTGGCTAGGGAGTATATAGTATGTAACATGTAAAATTGTGGGGGGAAAACCCCAGTCTTTTTGGTAATAAACATATCGCCACATTTAGCCATCTCTCCCTTAATTATTTGGAAAGGCAAAGAACAGAACAAATGCTTCAAAAGGTTCTGCATGCACAGATGGACTATGGTTTGCATTTATCTTTCTTTTAGGGCTTGGAAAAAAAACGGTTTCAAATAGATGATTTTTTTTTTTTTTAAATCTCACTTCTCTGCACCAAAGCCCCTCTCCTTCAGTCTGGTTTGTAGACTGTGTAGAAAACCTTTCAGGAAATGAGCCTATTGCCACGTATAATTACCAAACAAACAGTCTAATGACAGATGAAGGATTGTCACTGGCACCTGACATAAGAGTACAAGTTCTCTTGTCACTAAGGCACTTATAAAAATCTGAATAATTTTGAATATAAGTGTTTCTAAAAATGGATGAATGACATTTAGTAGGGAACTGGGTATTCACATATATATACATGTGCACAGAATACAATCTGTAGTTGACATTTATAATGAGACTAACTTACTTCATGAAACATGATAACAGTTTGGGAAATTTGGCAGTGAACAATTAAGATTTGATACTGGAGACTCGATATATTTGTGGGTCAGACTGTGAGATTTTTTAACGTGAGAGACAACTGCCTTTTCTGTTTTCCTTCACCTCCATATTGAGAAACTCCCAGCAGGACTTCTTGTCCCTGATCCTGGGCTAATTAAGAAGATTTTTACAGTTCCTATGATCATTGAATCAAATGAAGCCCTTTTGGGCAGAGATGATTACTTACTGGGAGAATAAGCCAGTTTGTTACATCTGAACTCCAGGCAGGCAGATACAAAGCCCAGAGAGGACATTTCTTGCCTGAGGAAGGTGATTAGAAGGAGACTTGCTAATGGTAATTCAAAGGCATGAACATATCCTCACAGGAGAGTACAACATGGGGAATGTGCTTTCACACCGGAGATCTTCTTTTCTAAATTCCTACCAAGGAGAAAGGGACCAGCCTGAAGAGAACATGAAGAGAAATAACAGGATTTGGAGAAGCCAGGTATGTGGGTGAATCCTAAGTGTGCTCTCAGAATAGGAAGAATAGGTCCAGTTAATTGTATATAAGCATTATTTTGTCACAATCTTACCCCCTTTTTTTTTGCACTAGCTAACATAAAGAGCTGCTGTTTTGCTTCCATGAGTTCAGTTCACTTACCTAAACATACAGGAGTTAATGTCACTTGAGGTGCCCTCCATTTTCTCCCTAATAACTAGCTATAGGGCAAGAGAAGATGTCCCCAGCATTGTCCCCTAAAATCAGGGAAGATTTATGTTGGGTATTGGGATACATTTATTCACCAGAAGAGATGCTAAGTGTTGGACAGGGAAGTGGTTGAATCACCATCCATGGAGCTATTGAAAAGAGGTGTAGGTGTGGTATTTAGGGACATGGTTTAGTGATGGACTTGGCAGTGCTGGGGTAATGGTCTAAGAGGTCTTTTCGAACCAAAGTGGTTCTGTGGTTTACCCTATTCTCCACCTGCTGCTCCAGTAGTGCAGTGTGTCCTGCCCAGCAGCCCCTGTGGGTGTCCAGCATGCCATGCAGGGGACACGTCGTGCCGCAGTTAGGAACTGAACTGAGCCCTCAGCACCTGTTAGGCCTCTTTGAAGCACAGGATCAGAAGCTTGCAGGTTGTGTTGGTTGGGTCTCAGGTCAGGTGCCCTGGTGAGTCATTCATGGCCTTTGGGAAGGGAATTCAGGCAGCTGGGACTCCAAAATCCCATTGCGGGATACTTCTGCAGAGCCATTGAAAACAGCACACATTGCTCTGACTGCTTATTTAAAGGAGGTGATAAGCCTGGAGGTCTAATTAGGTGAGATGTAATCACAGTGAGTTAGTGTCTCACAAGTAGGGTTTTGCTGGGTCTGTGGAATAAATATTCTAAACGGAACTTTCTGGAAATGCTGGTCAATTTCTTTTATTCCTCAGTGAGAAATGCTATACTTCTTCATTTAAGGTATCTAAGGTTTTAGGGGAAAGAGAGGAGAGTTAGAAACTCTGTCTTGCTATTACGCTGCTCTAAACTTCCCATTTCAGAGGAAGTAAAGTTAAATAAAAGCATTTTTGAAAACAGGTTTGTTTTTTTTTTTCATTATGAATAAGGGAACTATTTCCTTCTTCTGCTCTTCACAAATGCAGCATTGTTAACTGCTGTCCACTTCATTCTACCAAACTACAATAAGTGATGCAGAATTAGGTCTTACCTAACACTAAGGCATACAAAATTCAGTATTTCTAGCTATGTAATGGAGATAATAGTGTGATCACTTTAACTTCCAACTCTGGGACATAATCCACTCTCTTGCATCATTTAGCGAAGCTTTCACCCCTTATGTGGAGACATTTATTTCTAAAAAGAATTATTCAGCATTTTTATTACACATATTCTTTCAGAGGTCCCAGAAATTCTTCCTGTTGACTATACTAGTATATGAAAATGATCAAGCTTGCTAACTTAGATAAATATTTGGGTGACTATTTAGAACTCAAAGAGGATGCTCAGGTTCTTAAAATACTAAATCTGCAGTCAAATATTCATCCACTTAAAATTAATAAACTCAGTGTAAATCCTGTGATTCTTAGAGAAAATGAGACCAGATGCCTTTACAAAATACCTTTTTTTTTTTCTGAGCCTCTTCGAGCATTAGCGAGAGTGCAGGGGGCTGTTACCCTTCATCAGGACACAGTCAGACCCGGCTCTGCAGTGCAACGAGGTGTTAAAACCTTCCTGTTATCAGAGCTTCGGGAAGAAGTGGAGCATGGCTCGATTACAGTTCCAGGAGAGCCCCTAAAGCCGCTCTGTCCTGAGCTCGCAGCACAGCACCTTAAACGGCAGCTTGCTCCTCGCGGCTGGGCAGGAATAAGCTGAAGATCCCTCAATACTTTCTGTAACTGACCTGCAAAACATTGGAGAGGACTCTGGCTTCCAGCAAATAGGTTACAAAACTGGATTGCAGGTAGGCGATTGTCGACAGGTCTCCCTGGGTGCCAACATAATCACTGTCAGCATCTGAACAAATTACATTGGTGCTCCCCAAGTTCAGTGGTGCGAGTTAGTATCTGCTTTTTTTTTTCTCACCATTTGCACCAAGTGACTCTTCCCTAAATGATGCAAGAAAGTGGATTATGTCCCTGAGTTGGACGTTAAAGTGAGCACACTATTATCTCCGGTAGTCAGCTAGAAATGTCTCACAGCCCCAATGAGTTTGCCTTTCTCTGACTTCATTTTATGAAGTAATACTGTCCCTCATAAGGGTGTTTTTCAATTATGACTTCGAGATGTAACCACTGATGGTCTGGATCAGGTACAAATCCTTGCAACAAAATCCCAGAATGATCTGGTAGATTGAGCATCATTTAGACAGAAGAGATAGTGAAATATCTGAGAATCTGGCTCTCAAGTTTAAAACAACTTCATGAGAACATATTTTTATTTATTTCACTCTGTGAAAATATTCATTTGTGTACAGCTTTTGCGCTGTATTGTTCTCTGGTATAAGTTACTGCAGCTTAATTTTGTGCAAGTACCGATTTCCTGTTTTGGTTTTTTTGGGTGGTTTTTTTTTTTTTTTTTTTTTTTAACATGTATTTTTTCCTATTTCAGCACACTTTTGTTTCTCTGCTGGCAAATGCAGATCCTATCTACATGCACACCTGCCCCCACATTTTAAGTCAAGTGTCACTAAAGTCACAGATTCTGAGTCTTTTTGTGGAAAGCTGCAATATGTTGACTAATTGTTCTTTTCCTGCTAATTACAGGAGGGGAAGGTAAATTCCACACCCTCTCTTTGGGGAGAGAGGAGTGGGATTTGGAGAAGGAGCAGTTTGCCTGTGGTATCGCTCTTTAATAAGTGCCAAATTTATAATGAAATTGCAGCTGAAAAAGAGCCATCACATGGTGTGTTGGGCAGTGCTGCTGGTGGACTCTGCAGTGCTCAAAACCAGCTGTGTCAGGCTGAAACCGAACGCCAAGCGGGCCACCTGCACTGCTGTAATGGCCACCACCTCTGACTCAGCCGCCGATGGACCTGCAAGACGTAAAGCTCATCCAGCGGCATTAGCAATTTAGTCAGCCCCTAATTTCCCTGCTTCCCGTGGTGATAAACTGTGAAACTGAGCTGCTGAGGCTGGAGTGACTTTGGCACATCTTTGCCATTTAGTTAGGGCTGACTCTAGCCTTGAGAGAGAGGAAAAAACTAAACATCACAGCATATGACAACATCACAGCATATGACAAAACAGATCTTTTCTGGAAATGATGGTTAGGAAGCAAATTGGTAATATTGCCTGAAGAGCCATGCAAACTTACTCTGAAAAAGATTTTTTGGTAAATTTGGGTTTTTTCATGTTAAGCTGCCCAGGCAGGTTTATAGATGTGCCCTTGCAGAAACCGGAAAAAATAGATTGCTCATTGCTGATTCTAAATTTCGGTTTCCTTTGATCCATGTGAGTTTGTTTTGTGTTCCTTCTTATTTTATTTTTATTTAGCTACTGCACAAACAAGGCAGGAGACACCAGTAATCTTATAATCATAGCAAGCAAAAATTTGTAGACGTCTCTTTGGAAAAGCTTAGCATGATTTAATGAGATGCAATGAGATGCGCTGCTCTGTGTTGTGCTTCAATGAATATGATATTGGCCTGACTCTCAAAAGTGGGAAGTTATAGTAAATAGCACAGAAGCTTGTTTCAGAAGACTCCATCCCCTTAGCAGCAAGTCTCTGCCCTTAGACTGCAGCATTCAGCTGTAGGAACTTCTTTCTGTTTGGAGGTTTGGACTTCTTATTTATTTATTTATTATGTTGTATTGTGGTGCTTCAAAACATGGCCTTAAGGTCATATTGTTTTCTTATTTTTCTGAAGAGTATTGTTATCAAATCGTTAACACATTTTTTCCTCAGCATGTCTAAATGTGACTCTTTCTCTCCTCTCTTTTTTAAAAATTTCATCTGTTTAAACATTTGTACTGCAAAACAGACTTCAAACTGATAACCAACATCTCATGTTTGCACTGCAGTTTTTTTGATAGCTTTCCTCCTATAGTTATATCTTTAATTTGGAGATCTGTCTTTAGTTCACCAATTTATGTCACTGATTTTCTGTAACTGATTTTGTACTCATGTATTAAAAACTATTTTTTCTTCAAAAGAGAAGAATAATGAAAATAAGGTTCTAAGAAAAACAAAACACAAAATAGAATTTAAAGTAAAAAAAAAAGTAACAAAAGAAACAAACAAAAAACCCCAAACAAAACTCAAAAAAAAAAAACCCAATTAAAACCCCCAAACACTGATAAAAACATTGGACTGAAATCCTGTGCTTCTGTCTTCCATGAGCTGTATTAGGAGCTATTTGTGAGTGTCCTTCTCATTAAGTCATACATTCATCCTCTCTCCTTCTCTCTTCTTAGCACCAAGCATCTTTTTCTGAAAGGAGGATAGTGAGGAGTTCCCCACTCAGCATGGGCTGTGGTCACCCATTCTAAGATGTGTACAGTTGCTATGGCCTGGGTCCCAGCAGAAATTAAGGATGTGTCAGAGCCTGGTGCTCTCATTATTTGCAGAGATTATTTGGAAAATATTCTTTACAACCCCCTCAGCTCTCAAATGCAGTGTTTTAGTGGCTTCATAGAACATGAAAAATACTCAACCAAATGTGTAGCTGGATTGTCTGCTCACACAGCTGATTTTTGCAGTCTCTTACACATTTGTTATTTCCTGAGGAGTAATCCCTGAAAGCTGAGAGGAAGACTAGTCTGTGGAGCTGTGATTTCTAACCATGCACTTCTCAGTGGCTTTGTGGGAGTGAGCATGTTGAATTATCCCCATATTCCTCCTCACAGCATGCCAGAGAGGCCTGGCAGACCAGTTACCAATCTGAAGCTTATGGTTTCCTGTCCCCGACTAGGGCAGAACACAGATGCGCAGTCTTCCTTTCACGGGGTTGAGTCTGAAAAGATTCAACCGATTGCTGAATTTTGTAATTATGTAACCAAGTTCTTTTGCCTTCCCCAAGAGTGTGATTCCAATGGAAGAAATCAACCATACCAATAGAGTTATTCTGAATTTACAGAGATGTGACAGATTTATTAATGGATCAATATTTCTGAGTCTCTGTAGGCAAATAAAGTAATATAGTTGCATTTCGAATAACGATGGTCTGTCTAGTATGCCAGTATTTGGTGTATTTAATGAATTTAGGAGATAAATTCCATTGAAAGGAATCTATGTTAGAGAAGTTGTGACCGTTTAGGCCAACTGGCTCAAGATACAGATATTGTAAGTAAAAGAATAATTATTTCTCATGGACAAATTGCTTGATACAAGTGCAGGCATTAGATTCTTCAATTATTTTGCTGATGTAAAAACAGTTCTCTCTCTCTTCTACAATAGAGAAGTGATTCTGCAGTAAAAAATAAAATAGCTCTTGGGGTCTTTAAACCTCACAGGACAAATTTCAGCCTAGCATGAACTTTATACTGCTGAGTTGTAGACCTTGGAACAGGGGCTGGTAATGGAAATAGCGATGGAGAAAATTTTAGAGTTGAGAATGGTGATATGATGGATTCTCTGTGCCTTGAAATTTTGCACTTGTGGGGGATTGCAAGATTGGTGTGTCTGAAAAAGCAGCACTGCCTTTTGCTATTTAGAACAGCAGACTCCAACAGAAAGTGAATACACAATTCCAGAAATATCCTGAAGAACTATAGTTATTTTTGTCCTCTCCGGTGAGGAAATAATTTTGGTGCAAGAGTAACTGTGTTTCCAAATGTTTGTAGGGCTCATCCCTGAACAACAAGGTTCTTGAACAGTGCACTCCATTCAGAAAAGTTTTTGAATTTTTTAAGGAGTAATATAGCAGCAAATATTACTTCCAGTCCTTGTGAAGCTTTCATCAGAGAAATCTATAGGTAATAAGAATGATACTCAGCAGCAGAGTTTGTCCTGTAAAGAAAAAGAGGGACTTAAACTACAAGCTGATACTTTGATTTTTACATTTTGATGTATGAGGAAAGGTGTAAAAGGCTTTTCAAAAAGACTGGTCCCTTTTAAGTCATGATTACTATTAAGTGGTGTGCCTCTTCAAATTTTAAAGATAAAACTAACATAATCTTAACGTACTCAGTGCTTACTAGTTTACATCAGATTTAGATTTTTATAGATTACATCAGATTTAGACTGCTAAAGAGCAAGGTAAGAGCTCAGGTAAAATGTCAGATAAAGTAGTGTGAAGCCCATGGATTCCATCCTACACAAGGCAACACTATGCCCCTGCCCAGACACCTTCTCCTCCTGCTTCCCCCACCACCACAACAGGTCATTATGCTATAGTCAGTCATTTATAATTTTCTTTTCAAAACAGAAAGCAATCACAGCAAAACACACAGTGACTCATATTCAAGAAGAAGACATTCCTCAAACAATCATAAATAACTTTTCTCATCCCAAAATGTTGAGCAACTGCTGAAGAGGACTCCAATCACAACATGAAATCTTCTTAAAATATTCATTATATCCAGAAAGGCTTGACAGTCACTATGGCTGGCATATTTTTATTGCAACTTTCCCCTCCCTGTCATGATGTACAATTTTCAACTGGTTTAATGGAGCAGTCCCTATAGAACTGAAGTTATGAATAGTTATTAGGAGATCTTATACAGTGTGAGTGCTTCCTGTGTGAGTACTCTCCAGCTTGGAAAAGTTGGATAGCCTTCTACCTGTATTGTGTGTTCTGTATCATCTGGTTGATGTCCATGGAAGCAGGTGGCATTCAGCATCTGGTAGAACTGCACTCTCCAGTCATGGCCTTGGGTGTTGGCCACGGTTTATTTATGGACCCAGCCAGGCCTCAAAGGGATATGAATATCAATTTGGAAAGAAGTCTAGAACTCCTGAAAGCAGATCTGAGAAACATGCGTGAACAGGCTGCTCCTGTCCCAGTGTATTTGTGATTAACAGTATGAGCTGTGTTTATTTTCTCTGTGATGTCTTCTGGGATTTCACATACCCATATGTTTGGCTTGGCTGCTGGGGATTATTCTGGTGAAATTCAGGAATTGGCTTCAGTGAAAATAGTCCTGGATATCTTGCTGACTAATTTTGGGGTGGGTTTTTTTAGTTGTGGGGTTTTTTTTGTTGTTGTTGTTTGTTTGTTTATTTGTTTTTGGTTGGGTGGGTGGGTGAGTTGGTTGATTGGTTTTTCGGGGGTTCTGGTGGTTTTGTTTTTGTTATTACTGCACATATTCATTAGTCTAAGAACTTTTACAGTTCCCTAAAGGGGAAGTAGCTGTAACAGTATATAAAGGGGTTATTCCAGTGTAAATAATTCTTCTGTTTAGAAGAAAAGGAAACCAAGTATACTCTATGCCTGGGAATCCATGATTTCTTCCTGCTATCACATCTCCTTTTAGAAATTTTTGAGTTTTGTCCCAAAGCAGAACTTGCTGGACCCTGAAATATTTTCAGAGTTTTATGGCAGAACCACTGGATGAAGGAATCTAAATTTTTTCAAAGAGCATACTGTAAAAGATGCTTCTTTACTCATATTCATCTTGAAGAGCAGGGATTCATGTTTTTCTCTAGCAGTTCTCCCCATTACTGATTCCCTATATCAGAGTGGTTGGTTGGATAGCTTTGAAGAAGACAGGGGAATGAAAACATTAACTTTTGGCTCTCTGTGTTTGTTAATCTCAGCTGTGTGTTGTACCCTTGCATCCCAAAGTAGCTTCATAAGGAGAAGAGAGCTGATGCACTCTGGTTTTTGTTCATATTGAAATATGAATGACAAACCAACTTGCTTGCAAGGGTGTAAAATATTCTTTTGTATTCTAGAAAATATTGTAGAATGTTAAAACTCAGGTACTTTCAGACCTGTTAATCTTGAGTATCCAGATTTTAAAGGTTTTCATTCTTAGCTGTAGCTGCAAAAGGGCTTAGTTGCCCTAACCAGTTGCAGAGGTTAAAAAATAGTGAAAGGCTCATCTAATAAATGGTGTAAGGACTGTGGAGTCAAAAGTCTGCCAGAGAGAAAGTAAAACTTGTCAGACTGAGCATGGAAATGACAGATCCTCACATAGTAGAGCTGGCATTTTCCTTTCTGACAAAAAAGAGACTCAGTTGCAATAGAGGGGGATTTTTGCTGAATATGGATATTTCAGAAGCAGGTAATATGTTCAGGGATTTTTTTGTTTGTGCCTGTTTGGTACCAACAGTCAAATTTGACTCAAATAGCATTATTATAAAACTTACTTGCAGGACATATGAAGCTTGTTGCTATAGGAAGTATATAAAATCTCCTGCTCCCTTGCTGTATTGGGGGAATATTCAGAGTATTCTGAGTGCACAAGTGTTGTCCATCAGCCCATTGCGTACTGTGGGGAAGAGGGTTTTCAAGCTGTTTGTTTCTTCTTGCCAAGCAAAACAAAACTGATTTAAAACAAACAAAATATTTCCAAACAAGAATAAAACCATGCCAGCTTTCTAACTAGGGATCCTCTAGTTCTTGCAGTATTTCTTGTGTTACCACCTATTGCCTGGTGTACTAACTCTACTTGCAGTAATCTACCCATCTAGAGGTGTGTTCCTTGCTCTTTCCACTCATCCTGAGAAAATAGCTCATGATCTTCACGGGCTTGATACAGGTATTTGATTGTCTCTAGATGAAAGACTTAAATGCACGGCCAATACTTTTCAAAGTACCAGGAGTACTGCCATTGTGCTGAGTGCTGCTGCTCTTTGTTCCCCAGAGTAGTTTTTGGAAGTAAGTAATCTAGTCAGACACCTGTTCATCATCCAGGCAAGCTGACCTCTTCTGTCATACCGCCTGTTGTTAGAAATAAAGGTCACTTGAACACAAAGTTAAATTCACTCTATGTAAGCAGGCATGATGCCCTTGATTTAAGAGGAAGGTGTGTGCATTACAGCACTGAGAAATGTGTCCCTGAGAGTCACCCAGCCTGAATTCAGAAGTGAAGTTCCTCCTACTAGCCGAACAATGAGCGATTGTTGCACTGAGTTGGAGACCTGCAAAAGGAAATTCTTCTGATTTTCAAAACTAGAGGTAGAACCGATACCTGAAAATTTCAGGTCAAATGCATTTGTAATGGAAGCACTAGGCAGTCTTTAGAGACACAGGAAGGCACTGAGACTACGTTTCAATAAGTCACATTTCAGTGTTGCTTGCCTGAGATCGTTCAAGCTCCAGAAAAACTGAACTGAACAGATGCCGAGTCCTTGACTTAAATTAATTCTGCTCAGATGAATGTACTGTACTCTACTTAAATAGGTGTCATTAAGCACCTTTCACAGCTTTTCAGCAGGTGTTAAGCACGGAAAATAGACCAGTTGAAGGAAAGGGAGAGATAAAGAGTAAATTTGCTGTGGTGTGTTTAATATCTATCCAGTATTGTGTTGAAGCCCAAAATGGCTTCATTTCAGAGTGCTGCAGATGTGTGCAATGCTCCAGTGTCCTTCCAACTGCTCTCATTTGCAACCTTGCTTGTGCTAAAGATAAAAAAGCTATGTAATGGTATTGCTTTAGCTCCACGGGAGTCAACCACAAAATTTGCATGGACTTGAACAGAAACTAGATATAAACCTAAGGGTCATCTAAAGCTGTCAAACAGAATGGGATACAAAACTGAATCCTAGATCTGCAGGCTTTTTGTCCATTGAGGTGTGGACTGGAAAGTAAATTGGTAGCTCTAACAATAGCTCTAGTTTGGTAAATATTTTTTTTTAAATCTGATTAGAAATAGAAGATATTTATTCTGTAACTGAGATTATTATCAAAAACTGAGAGTTACGCCTCTGGAGTGGAAGAAATATATAGCCTTTAGTAGAAGATTAATAGTAAACCCTGCTTTGCCATCTCTCCCTCCAACCTAAAGTAATTTTTCCATTGCAGTGGATTGGTTTTCATTAAAGCAAATTCAGTCATAACAAGAAGACAGGTACTTATATGTCCAGATCTGACTTATTTTGCATGAAAACAAACAAACAAACAAACAAGAGAACACCTTGATTCAATTATATGATTGATAGGAAATGAAATTATGTGTGGTGTCAAAGAAGTGCCATTTGGTAGGCTGTAGTACCAATTTATGTAACACTATCATACTTATTGAAAAACCATTACCCAAGATCTGTTTTTAACTACTCTCTCAATTAATAACTTGTTGCCAAACATAAGCACCATTTTTATCTGCACATTGATTTAGTGGAATTCTTATGACTTTAAGATTTGGATTCAACATCTAAATCTGCAGACTACTAGTAATTCAGCAATTAGCTTTAAGCTATTGTTTAAATCATTTAATGAAAATAGTGACAAATTTAACTAAGAGTCTCTTGAGAGATCTGACTCAGAGTCAGTAAAAAAGCCAACGTTATTTCTGATGCCAAGAGCAGATGATTTTCTCTTGTGAGAGGTTTGGGTTTTTTTTTCTGATTTATATAGAAGTTGGTGTGAAAGCATCTCTTACAGATTGCACATAGTTTCTGTTTTGTAGAGGCAGCTAAAAGTTTCTATTGCTTGTGATAATAAACACTGAATTTTGTATTTCTGTAAACAAAAAAACAACTCCACCTTATATAACGTTTGTTGCAAAATGGTAGTTATATAAGTTTTTTTATAAATATAATCCTGAGTATTGATGTGAAAAAATATTTTTGCTTTATGACTAATTAAGTGCCACCAATATGAATTCTGTCTCTGCTATAAATTCATTAATGAGGTTTTGCAAGCTACGGTGTGTATTTGTGTTGGTAAAAAAAAAAAAGTGCCTGTACTTTTAACTGCCAGTAAGTCAGTCTGATCAATGTGTGACTGTGTTAGCTGGCATGTTTGTTCACACGAGAGCAAAGTGACTTTGTACAGACTACCTTTTATTTTTGAGCTACAGGACAAGTCCATAAACTACCCAAGTCGTGGGTAGTGGTGATTTACTCTCAATGTAGCAGTTTAGGCTGATAAGAAATGATCATTTGTGAAGTCCTTTGTAATTTGTTTAACTCTTTGTGTGGGTTATGTGCATGCAGCCAGTTTATTTGTTGTAGGAAATTTTTCTAGCAAGGGAGCTCGATTTCCTTGGTGTAAACTCATAAACTTGAACAGCTGAATGTTTCCTGTTCTTAAAAATTACCTCTGCAAAACCAAAAAAAAAAAAAAACAACAAAAAAACCACCAAACCACCAAACCTTCTAGGGCTCCATAGGTGTGGGCCAAGGATGGGAAAGGGCTTTTCCTTCCTATTGCATTAGCACAAGGGTGAGTCTCTGTGAAAGCTCTACAGGAAGATGAACATTTTTTATGAAGTTCAAGCAACTCCTTCTTCAATGGTTTTGTTGATATCACTGAGATGTTCCTTCCTGTAAGTTCCTGAAGTATTTAAATCTGAAATATACACCTCTATCAATGTATTTTATTTTAGTCCTCCTGACTGTCAGTAGAATAATTAACAATCAAGTAATTTAAGAAGATTTGTCTTCGGTTCTGGTATCTTTTGTGAGGAAGCTTATAGGTTGGACATGTTTTGATGGTGAGGTTGGCGTTGTTTAGATTCAGGCTTTTTCTAATTGAGGAACTTTTGAAATTAAATTCTATGGACACAAACCAGGATGCTGTATGACAGCTGCAATTAAAGTTGTCTTATTCTGTGAATGATAAAACTGTCATTTTTAACAGAACTTTTAAAAACTTTCTTGGCTCTGCAATAGGGGAAAATGAGAAAACTCAAATTGAAAAATGAAAAGTCAGGAATAAAATTCTCTAATAGCAGACTCCCATTACCTTTGTCCATGTAATTCCACATGTAAGAAAGAAGTCTTAAATTGCCTGTGATGACAAGGTGAAACGTTTTGTACTATTTCTAATGGAAAAAAAAATATTTCATAATAGTGTTCCTTAAAATACATTAAGAAAATTGTATAGCTCCAGTCAACCTTATAGGCATGTAATAGACATTATTTAGGTGCATCTGATGAGGCTAAAGTGAAAAAGCCAAAAAAGAGGGTGCAGCCTGGATAAGTAAGTCAATAGACAATGTGTTGGGCATACCGTGAAAGGTCCTCAGTCATGTTTTCTCTCAGTGCCTGATGTCCATCTCTTTCAGGACTGCTCATCTAGCTCACCATGGGGGGCACTTGGCCAACCTGGACCATGGAACTAGTCCGTGCTTTAAAATGATCCTTTTAACACTCCGTTCTTTCCTTCTCCGCTTTTCTTTGGGGGACCATGAGGAGGAATGATGGGCTGCTCAGGGCGGCCCAACAAAGAAAATTGTAAAATGGAGCTTTCAGGTAACCTGTGTCTCTAACAGGAATAATCTCTCTTGCATCTCAGATTAAGTTGCCACAGAAATGTGATTTCTTTAGAACAGTGCAAGTAATATCAGTGTATAGCTAAACACAGTTTGTATACCAGGTTAAGACAAGGCTCCTATCTGTTGGTTTTTTGTTTTTTTTTTTCCTTAACAGTCTTATAGTTGAAACGAGAGTTTTCCATTCTATTTAATCTAGATAAATGAAGATGTTTACACAACTTTAATTTTTCCTGTTTGGTGCGCTGAGAGAGCACAGCAAATAAACTGTATCCAGGCTTTTGTATATGTCGCACCAAAGTAAAATGTACTTCCAGTGCTGCAACTCTGTATCCACGAGCTGGCTGTGCCCACTCCCACAGCAGGGCCCTCTAACTACGGACCTGGTGTGCACCTGGGGCTGTGCTGGGGCGGTGTGAGCCATATTACTGGGAACTGTAAGGCCCAGTGACTCGGTGCTGAGGTGTATAAACGTCATTCTTTCTCTATTTACCTGCTCTGTGATGCAGCCTCAGCCTGGCAGCTCTAAGTAAGGGTGCTTTTCTTGCTATTTTCAGGCTGTCCACCTGAAAGGACAGGCTGGGACCATGGGCTCTTCCCTGGGCTGCTCTCTCACGTTCTGTACCTCCTGGAGCTGCCCTCCTCTTCCACAGGCCGTGCTTCAGCTGATGGAAGCAATGGTCTGTTTCTGTCCAAATCCACTCCTTGCTGGATGAGGGGACGCTGCAAACTTCTGAGTGTGGGGAATCTCCCTAATGTCCAAATGCAGACTTAAAAGGAGGAAAAGAGCTTGGAGGCATTTTGTTTAAATGATAATGGCTGTGACAAACCAAATATTTGAATTAACTGTTCTCTTGCCTCGAAAGTTTAACCTGTTTCATTTACCCAAGCAGTAAACCAGGAGAGTAAAAATAACACCTCAGGTCTCCGTTAAGGTCATATTATTGTGCCTCTGGAAATACCCAGCGGGATAGAAAGTAGGGAGTTTCTGCTGACTTTGTTTTCAGCTCCCACAGATGTTCAACAGAGGAAAATTGCCCTTTTTTTCCTTTCAATACTTGAATGTGCTGCTCTTGTTAAAAGAATACATCACTGTATCATATACCTGTTACACGTGTTTCAGAAATTTGCTTCTCATTTGTAGTTTTGACACAAAATTGTAGTCATTTGAGAAATTAAGTGTCCTAGAAGTAGACAAAAAACTAACCTAATAGTCCCAGATTTTCTTAGAGGAGAAAGGAAAGACAGGATATAATCGTTTGAAACACCAGGGAAGATCATCCCTACTTCTAATCAACACATTTTCCTGCAGCTCGGGATGAAGTGAAATTTTAGCTTGGTAACCATTAAGCTGCACGTGTAAATATCCAGGACATAAAACAAATAACAAATCATCCCCTTCCTCGCAGGAAGATGATAACAAGCATTTCTCTTCCAAGGAAGCATGCCACAGCAGGATCAATTTGTTTGTAAAGTGTATGGATTGTTTCTTACGGTGTGAACTTTGTATAGACAGGGGAAAATGGCTTCATGATACGCCAGTATTGATGTTTTCGAAGCATCTCTCTCATGATTTGAAAGCATCTCTTTCGACGCTTCCTGCCTCTGAGACGAGCTGCTAGATTTATCTTTATTCTGTCGTAGATGTTTTCGGCTGCCTGTTGCGGGCAAGCCGCTTCCCGCAGACGGCGGAGAGCTCCGAGTGGCACCGTGCCCGGGGCGGGCTGGGGGCGCCGGGGCCGCCCGCGGCACCGCGCTCCGGAGGCGAACAAAGGGGCCGCCAAACCCATCCCCAACAGGTGCTGCGCAAGAAACAAACTTTTTCTGGGATACTACGCGGAGTTGCAAAGGGGAGAGATCCCTCGGCCGCTCCGGGGAAGAGGCAAACACCGAAAAAACCCCAAGTCTGGAGAGGGCCGGAGAGGAGAGGGACAAAGCGGCGGCAGCCCGCAAAACGTGGCGGGCTTCGGGCACGGCGGGGAGCGTGGCCGCGC
>VXBQ01004853.1:633113-863483 GCA_013400175.1 Phainopepla nitens
CGGGGGCGCTTCCCCCCGCGCCGCTCCCCTGCCCCCGCGCCCGCCCTCCCTCTCTCGGCGGAGTTTCTCCGCGCCTTCCTTGGTCTGCCGGGGATAAATAATTAATCCGGCTGTGTAACCGGGGGATTTCTGTCAGCTTCCCTTGCTTACCGCCGTGACCCCTGAGGAGCGCCCTGATACGTGACTGCTTGGCGAAGGGCGGGGGGGAGAGGGCATTTAGGCGGTGAAGAACACGGCAAACGTTTGTCTTCCCACCCCCAGCCTGTCGAAAATGACACGGATAACTTTCGCTCCCTCACGGAGGGAACGAACGTGGCAGTGTGCCCAGTGCTGTGGTTCAGGTGCACCGCTCGAGTTAGGTGTGCAGTACTGCGTGCTCAGAAATCGCTCTATCCTCCTGCTCTCTCCACAGCCAGAGCTGAGAGGGAAGATGCATGAAAATGAGGGGTGATAACAGTTTAAATCCCTTTCTGCTAATGTTTTCAGATATGCTGATAGAGCCACAAATCTTCCATCTGCATCCTCCCTCATTAGGGCATTTAGATTGTAGTCCCGTCAGCCTTAACTCATTGAAAGTAATCCTTCTCTGAGCAGGTAGTGGGTAGGGTTTACCTTTAAGGTCACCAGGTCTCTTTTTTTTCGTTGTGATCTTAATAAGCAATTGTGAACACTATCCCGAGGTCATATTCTTTCATTAGAACTACCTGAAGTTCCTTTTCATTGTATTGCAGTGTCAAAGTGTTGCAGAAGACTTTTATACATTGTTATAGCTTCTCATCCGATTTTTAAAAATAAAGTTTGCAAGGTACCTGGTGCAGCAGTCCGATATCAAATTTAAAGTGTGGTTGGCATTTGATGGGTACTTTTTCATTAGACAAATCTGAGTTTTCAGAAAACTATTGAAGGAAATGTGCTGCATGTCAATTCTTTGTATATTACATGGGAGCAGCTTTCAGGATATGAGTAAATTTCCATACACTCAATGAAAATATTTTTATATTAATGATGCTGGAAGAAACTTGGTCCTGCAAGATCCTTGCTAATCTCATGACAATTCCCGCTTAATATAGTTTTCATCTGACTGGACAGAGATAAGAGCAAGTATCATAAAACATACATTACTCATTGGGACAATGTACTGCCACAGCACCTGATAATAAATATGAGGTGTCATCTCTTACAGAAATGTTAATCTCCATAATATGGAAACTCACTAAAGTGCTCAGTTGTTAAATCTTCCCTAATCGATTGTGAGAAGTTGCTCCTTCACTATCAAGATTTATGAAGCGTGTGGGTTACTGGATCACAGTGTAAGCTTCAACACAAAAGCATTTAACTTGTTTCCAGCATGGTAGTTAAAGCAGGTTAGTGCAGTTATGACCAGAATTTAGGAACAAATTATATTAAACCTCAGTATAGAAATACATCATTGCCCCAATGTTTCTGAAGAAATCTCAGCCCTTTGAAAACTTCTAGGTTTAGAAAAAAAAAAAAAAATTGCACTAATAAAGATATGTCTTTACATAATTTTTGGTATTTCAGTGACTTTACCCTTTTTCCTTGCAGATTATGTTTATTTTGAAAATTCTTCCAGCAATCCATATCTCATTAGGAGAATTGAAGAACTTAACAAGGTACAAATATCTAAGATTCTTTCTTAACCTTTGGCAACAGTCAGCGTGCTTGTTAAAACCTAAGAATTATTTCCACCCCTTAAGATTTCTACTCTGGTTTTCTGGTAGTTACTAAAAACTTGATATGGAATATCCTGTCATTCTGCCCTGTTACTTAAGGAAACAGCCAGTTGCTTGTTCCTAGTGAACAGGATTACTCTGCTGCAAAAATTTTCTAACGAATTCTGTGAATTCTTGGAGAAATGAATGAATTTAATTCTCTGGCTGATGATGACACTGTGAATCCATCTGGAATGACAGCCATCATGTAATGTGTCTGCTTTTAGATAGAAGTCTAAAGAGCTGGAAGGTACCAGTGAGACTTTGCAGTGATCAGATAACAGAATATGTGACTTGTGTGGCTGTTTATTGCTTTGCCTACTGGCAGCTGTGAATGAAGAATGGGCTTTTGAATAAAGTACAGACTGTGTTCTGTCTTTATCCTGAGTGTATTTTCCTAAAAAATGGAGGCTCTATTGACTGTCATTTTGGGGAAAGGATGATTATTTTTCTTCACTCTTACACTATTAAGAATAGTGTGGAGTTTCTACATATATTGTTTTTTTACTTTCCCCTCAAGCAGTATTAAAACTTACTGATGTGCTACATCGAAAGTTAATTGTGAAAATGCCCATTATGATGTAATCAATGATTAAGATTTTTATTTCCCAGTGGTTAGAAAGTACTTTAAAAAATTGGTGACCTGCAAGTGGTTTTCTTCTTATTAATGACACATAACACTATACCATAGCAGACATCAACCACATGAACTGTTAGGGCTGTCCAACACAACATCCCCTGAACTTGTCCATGGCAAATAATTTTTGACTTTTATTGGAGAAGAAATTTTTTTATTCACAGTAATCGATGTGATTCCAATCATATATTGAATGTAATGTTTATTATCTTTAAACTGCGGGGCTATAATTTAATCTTGCTCGTGTGGGGTAAACAGAGTCATGTATTGATTTTTTTTTTTTTTCTTAAAGAGAAGTTGGAGGCTGTAATCCAGACATCTCAAATGTGAATGGTTTACTTTCATGTGTTAATGGTATTGAGCAAATGTGGAGATGTAATGTAAATATGTAATGAAATGCATTGATTTTTGTTCTACCAGGGACAATATTTTCTTTTTGTTGGAAACGTAATGAAAACATTATACTTTTTGGTATATAGATATAGTATATTAATAAGTAACTTGAGGTAAAAAAGTACTTTTGTACCTTTCAAGGAGGATGATACAGTTCTTCAAATATTAGTAAATTCCTTATCTAAGATCATGGTCCCCATAAAGAGTCATGAAAACAACACTGAACTAAATAGCTCTTTTATTTTAGGAGCTGTTGTGACTTTGTCAACTAAACCGTTCAAAAGTCTTTCAAAAAGACTTTTTTCAATAAATATGATATTAAATGACATTCTGAAAAAATGCCAGAGCACTTTGAAATATACATTTCTGTCTAAAGCTGGATTTTAAAGAAATGTTCACAAGATTCTAACATTTCTGAAGGATTCTTGCATTAGCATGATACTGGCATCGCACCTCTGAACACCTGAATAAAATATAAATTCTGAGTACTCAGTAATTGTAGTTAATCCTCTTGTCTGGTCTGAAATTGGTACTGGCCTCTCTCAAGAAGATTTTATTTATTGGAGTAATTCTATTGATTTCAGCTTGACTGATCGTGTGAGAACTACTGATCTGAGGGAGCGCTCCAAGCAGAGAGTGTTTAATTTGTATTACTCAGCTGAGGAGGGATCCATTCTGACTGGATTTTCTCTTTCTTTTGTAGACTGCCAATGGGAACGTGGAAGCAAAAGTGGTGTGTTTTTACAGGCGAAGAGATATTTCTAACAGCCTTATAATGCTTGCAGATAAGCATGCTAGTAAGTAGATGGCATAGGGCTTTTTTTCTCACTAACACAGCCCGCTCAATTTCTACAGCTGCTTAAAATTGCAAGTTTTTTTGGGATGTGAAATACATATTTATGTTAGGCATTTATTAATATCTAGTTAGTTGCTTAATATTATCTGGTACTCCTGCTTCTATCAGTTGCTTCTGGGAATTAAGTTAAGCTGTATCCATGTGATTGAGATTTATTCATCTAGAAAAAAAAGGAATGTATCTTTACATCTGGAAGATACAGCTGTGTTTCTTTTTTTGATGTCAAAAGTAATTTTTGGTTGAAAGTCAATTTAAACTTGGGAGCCCTTGTGATTGTTTGATTTGACTTTTTTGAGTTAGACGTAAACATGTATTGCTTAACGTAAAGAATGAAATATACCATTGGGGACTGAAAATGACTGGAGATTGTAAAAGAGCTGTTGTATGCATTTATGCTAAATGAAGATATTAGTAAAAAAATAGGGGGGTTGGGGTTTTTTTTCTTTTTTTTTTGTTTGTTTGTTTGTGGGTTTTTTTGTAGTTTTTTTGCTGGTTTTTGTATTTGTTTTCCCAGAAAAACAATGTGGTAATAGGTGAAAAAAGCCCCATTTTTCAACAAGAACCTAACTTTTTTTTTTGGTATCTGCTGTGGTATACAAATGAAATATCATAGTGTTCCATAACTTTTTGATTAAAAATATAATTCTGAAGAGTAAAAATACAATTCTGAAAATATAATTCAGAACCTAAAAATCTGAGATGAAAACAGTAATTTGCAAAATACTCCAGTCATATTTGTAAATAACTGAGATGTGAAGTACATGAACATCCCATAAATTTCTTGCCATATGCTAATAAATTGTATTTTGATTATATATATGATGCTTGAGTTTTCAAAATTAATCTGTTAATAAGTTATATAGGGATTATAAATCTCTAATTTGTCAGGCTGAATCTCTTGAAAGACATTAGATAATGCCAACTTTTTAATGCAGATATATGATGGCATAATTAGGTGCTTTAAAAATACCCTGAAATTTGTTTAATGTCCAACTCTGCTAATTTTGCTCATCCAGGTATGGTTAATGAAGAGAAACAGCCAACCTTTGGCTTTTGTTTTATTCTTTTATTGGTCTTAGAGAAGTGGGGGTGGCTTGAGTACATAATGTGAAATACTAGCTTGGTTTTTTTAATAGGAAGAAAATACATCTTGCTTATGTAGTAAGAAAATGATTTAATGTTTTTCTTATATAGTTGGGTACACTCTATAGTTATTTGTGACTTATTTATGATCATGATCATCATTAGTCTTTTGAGTTCTTCCAACTGAAATGTATAGAAACATAGAACTTTAGGTGAGCTTCCCTAAACTTTCTAGCACTTTTTTTGTTTTTCTTTTCTAATGGAGGGGACAAGAAATTATGAAAAGGATAACAGCTTTACTGGAAATATTTTTTTTTTAATTTGATTTTTAAAACATGAGTATTGTAATTTTTTTTTTTAGTTGGCTTATTTTTTTAGAAAAGGGTATGTTCGTCCTGTGGGTATCAGTCAGTCTGGAAAAGTGAATAAAATTTTTTTATTTCCTTTGTGAGTTTCAGGTTGCCATTTTTTCAGCACTTTGATTGAAAGGACTTGATGGTCTGTTGCTCTTCTCCTATAGCATACTTGGAGTTTGTTGGTGTCACTAAGAGTGCCATGGAGTCTTCCATCATGTTTTCTCTATTGGGATTCTCTTGTGGTTTTGTAGTGAGAAAACAGAAATGTGATCTCCAGCTGGTTCAACAAACAGCTTTAGAATGCCTGTGTCTCACAGGTTATGAGCCTTCTCACCCAGTGCTCTCATGAATTATGTTTCTGTATGAACATTTTCCTCTGGACACAATGTTTCTGTCCTGACCGATCTGTGGAATCTGCATTGCCAAGTTCTCTTAGAAGATGTTTGTTACAATTACTGGGGACAGCACATAGCAAAGGATTGCTCGCTTAGAGCTTCCTATAGCTCATAGAGCAGATGTAGTTAAATGTCAAATCAATTTAAAGGCTTTCATTCTGTTATTCTTTCAATAACACAGTGTTCTGTTTAAAAATATGGAGTGTATACACAAAATATTTGTATATTTATGAATTGAATGTTTTAGAAATGTTTTATGTAGCTAAACGTGTTGACACATCAACACTTCTACCTGGTTTGGTATAAAAAAAAAGTTAAAAGATACAAGTTTCTCAAGGGATGAAAACTCTGGTTCAGCCACTGATTTCTCCTGTGGGCCTGGGTTTGGAGAAGTCTTTTAAGTATAAGATCTGCCTGATCTTTTCTAATGATATTTTGTATTGCTAGATTGTTTTTTCTTTATGATTGAGAAAACCTATCCAAGTGATACATTTCTCAAGATTTGGCCAGGTGGGAGTTGGTGTTGTTTTGACTGACATGACACATCAATTTCTGAAGGTTGCATTTTGAGATGCTGGTATGGTCCCATTTACTAAAAGAAGAAAAAAGCTTTGAAAGAAAATATTTTGGAACTTTTAACAAGAAATTATCAGTGACCTAAAAAAGTTTCAGAATTATTCTAAAGAATGTTTGGGAAACTAAAATCACAGTTGATCTGTGACTTTTATCTCTGGTAAGGAGTTGATATATTGTTTTCCTAAGGCGTTTCTTCTTGTTGTTGTTTTTTTGTTTGTGTGTTAGGGTTTGGTTTCTGTTTTTGTTCTTTGTTTTTGCGGTTTTTATTTGTTTGTATTTTAAAATTTGGTTGGGGATTTTTTTTTTGTTTGCTTTTGTTTTAAACAAAAATTTTGGTTTCGTCTTCCAAAATGTTTCCAGATATTGTAGCAAATTGAGGAGGGGAAATCAAATTTTTTTAGGCCATTCTGAACTCCTGAGGTACAGAGTAGATCCCTTTTTTTCAAAGAATGTCACTAATCTGTGAGGAAATTGCCTTCTTTTTTTCCCTGGTGTTTCAGGTGGAATTTAATTAAGGACATTTTTATTTGTCTACTAGCATCATGTATGACATCAATTTAGATCTGGAAAAGTTCTAGAAGCTGACTGTAGCCACTTAAATCCGGGCATCTGGAATGTTTTATGGGCACTTGAAGACTTTGTTTTTTCACCTTTGATTTATGTTGCTATAAAATAGAGTTTATGGTCAGGTCAGCTTGAAATACAAACCAAAATACTGTCTAGGATCAGCTTCTTGATCCTGTGCAACCTCCTGAGTTAGTAAGAGAGTTCTTTTGGGGTGTTAGCACTCACCAGCACTTTGGCTGTAGTCATCACCGCAGGTCACTGTGAGGGGGCTGTTCCTTTCTTGGCATGAAAGAATTAACCAGCAGAGTAAGACTTACTGTGAAGGGAAAAGAAGGAAGAGAGATGAGACAGATACTGCAACAGATACCCGAGTGTGTAAGCGAGTGAACTTGGAGACCTGGGACAGAAACACTCAGCTCATTAAGATGGGTGAAGCAAACAGAAAGGGGTGGCATAGAGATGTTTCCTAACTAAATGGTGTGATTAAGAAATTGCCAGCTGCAGCTGAATCTATAAAATGTAGATGATTCTTTATCTTCAGTAGAATTAATGTAAATATTTTAGGGCAAGGTTTTGATAGCTGTGGAGAGGAGACTGTATCAGCTTTGTACCAGCGCTGGTTTTGGGTTACAGCGAAGGGCTCAAGTTCTGTATTTCCTTAATTTGCAATAAATTTATCGTAGAATCATAGAACATCCTGTATTACAAGGGACACATGGGATAATTTGGTCTCCTGGCCCTGTACAGGGACCATTCCAAGAACCATACCATATTTGAGGTTTATTCACTAATGCTTTCTTGAGGCTGAGTGGGGTGACCTGAGTGCATGATGCCATTTTTTGCAGTTCTTTGCACTTTAAGTTCTTTATCTGATCATGTGTTATCATGTAATACTATGTCTGAAGTCATTCTCTTATTGAAATTCCTCAGCCAGCTTTTGCTTGGTCAACCATCTGGTGAGGATATAAAAAAGAAATACTGTTGTTGGAATCCTTCATCTTCTGTTTTATTGAGAGGGTTTGTTTCATTTAGGTGTGCTGAAATGCTGACTAAATGCCAAGAATATTTCTGGGCCTGTGATAAGCCCATGCAGAATGTATTTTTTCTCATTAACACAATTTATATTCTTTGTGAATGAGACAGTAGTCAATTAAAAAAAACCTCTGAAATATTTGTTTCATTGACTGAGATGAAAGATTAAATGAAACTTTTCTAGATTACAGAAGCTGACAAAAAAATCATGTTCAGTCTCAGTTGTTTTTTTTTTTGGAGATCACTTACTGGCTTTGCTTCTTGTTTCACATTTTTAAAATCTTTTGTTTTTTTGCTCTTGATCTGTCATGTTTCACATCATCATGTTTACATTGCTTTGTAAAACAGTGTTTCTGCTACAGAATTTTTGTACATGATGGATATCTGGGAGGAGGAGAATCCTGCTTGTGATTCCTGGTTAGACAATCATTAGGGTTGGAAAAGACCTCAAAGATCCAGTCTTTGACTGAACACTGCCATGCCCACTAAACTTTATCATCAAATGTTGGAGTCCGTACTCAGTTCTGAACTTTGTAAGACACTGATGTGTTGCAATCACAACAAATCCAGTATTCTCTCTGTACTTCAGGTTTTTTGCCTGTAAAGCAATGCTCCTATTAGAAGTTCTTATTAAAGTCGGTGAAAAATATTTAATATGCCAATATGTTTTTTATAGTTGCTGTTAAAAGATCTCAAAGTGCCTTTCAAACACTTGCAGTTTATTTTCTACATAATATCGAGAATGTTCCTGCATTCCTGGAAATGGCTTGATCTTGCAGAGAGAGAGAGATCAGTTTAGCTGCTGCTAAACCCTCTTACCTTCACTTAAAGGTGCTTTGTATTTGAGGGAGGAATATTTTGCATATTTTCTGTGTTAACTGCCAACTCCAGATGTATCCGAGAGAATGAGGCTGTTAATATTCCATCTGATTTTTGAGAAGCATTTTATTTCAGTGGAGCAGCAGGCTAGCAGGTATCATTGAAGATGTTAAGAAAATGAACTTAACTTGAGCAGTAGTGTTTAGCAGATTACTTACTGATGTTCCCAAAGATACACAAAATTGAAATGTGAATTCCTTTCATGTGTCATCAGGTGTTTCAACATATGGTTACTGTTGCATAGTGGTATTCTTAATACTCAGCTCCAGGAAAAACACAAGAATTTTTCCTGCCCTCTTAAACAATCAAAAAAATACAATTTAGAAAGTTACATTAAAAAAGTTATGGGTATGGAGACTGTTGGGGTTCAGGAAACCGCTCCAGAGTAGAATGTCTAAAATACCTTGTGTTCTTCAGTGTTCTGTTATCTTAGTCACATATTTGACTCAGTGTAATTCAAAACATTTATAAAATACTATAGCTGGACTGTTTTTGTCCAACCAGATTGTAACACAACCAGACACTTGGTGGATTTTTTTTTTTTGGTTGTGGTCCTTTTTCTTTGTAGTAGTTCTTGTACATCGAACTAAACAGTTAGTAATAAAGGATACAATATTTCTTTAACCACCATCTCTTTTCTGAAGAATCACTTGAAGGTAATTTTTCCTGTTACCTAATTCAAGTCACAATGTCTTAGCAGAAAAAGTATGTTTTGACTGGAGATTTTATTTGAAATCTTAAATTGTCTTTTTTTGGTGTCCCTACTTCCCTTGATACCTGTTGTCTTTGCAGACTATGTTCAGTTAGAAGTACCTTTGGTGAAATGAACCCAAGGGACAAATATTAGCTTTTCTACTGCATACGACCCATTTTCTCTATCTTGATAATTTTAAATGTTGAAATAATTAATAGTTTCTTAAAAAGAAAAGTTCCAAACAACAAAAATCTACCCCATGGTGAATGTTTTTTTTGGTCTTGCTGATGGTCATGTTGGTGAAAAAACAAAACAAAATAAGACTTTAGAGCTCAAGAGCTCAATTGATTTGTGTGTGTTACAGTGGTGTAACACTTCCATGGAATTTTGTGGCTTTTGGAAAGTTTTCTGTTAGGTTACAGTTCACTTTTTCAATTGCACTTGGTAAAAGGCCTCTCTTGCTTGCTGATAAGAAAAGAGATCTGTTGATAAGATGGAAGATACCATTTTTCTGGTTGGAGAGGAGAAAAAGGCCTGGAAAGACAGAGCTGGGAATGAAAGGTAGGAGAGTCTCTTGAATTGTATATGAGGAAGAAGGCTTGGCTGCTGGATATGCCAGAGGAGTGGGTGAGCAGACTAGTGTAACTGGTTTAGTGAGATGCTGCCTTTTCAATCTCAAGACTTCTGTAAATATAAACTAGTGTTTTGTTAGCAGCTCAGTATCCCTGGCTCTGTCATCTCTCTCCACACACACACACCAAAAATTAGGAGAAAATTAGTTTTGATCTCACATAGTTGCCCTCTTTGAGGACAAGACAGATTTTTCAGAAGTCCTTGTCTGTGAGCAACTCATCAGAAGGCTTTTGGGTTTGTTTTGAAGATGGGGTGGTGAACAGAGACAAAACCAAATATAGTAAGCCAGGAAATTTAGGTGTTGCTTTTGTTGGAATTTTACATATTAATACTTATTTACAGTCATCTGATAGAGACATGTAAACTAAGCAGTAGCAAATTCAGGTATGTTCTGTTGCTTCTGGGAATCCTGAAGTCTGTGATGTGGGAGAGACACACCCTAGGAGGACCCTTTAAGGATGATACAGATAACAAATTCTTTAATCAGTGGCAGAGTAGTTTTTATTCTAAGGCACTTATATTAATCTAACTATCACTTTTACTCAAAATGAGCTTGGGGTTTTTTGTGGGGAAGACATGATCTCTGATCTCCTGAGAACATCAAGTTTTCCTTCATTTACCCAAGAGAATGCCATCAGTTGTGATTTATTTGAAGAGGAGGGAGAAAATTCAGAACTTGCTGAAATACAGCAAGCCTTGTCGAAAAGTACTTCCTTATCACCGAGGAAAAACTTGTCTCAAGGCTCCCAATTATTCTTTTCAAGGGTGCTTTGGGTAGTGTCATAAATTATGTGTTTTCTTCATTTGATCTTTGTTCAAGAACTTGTAAATGTTTTCTCTCTTTAACAGTGAAAGCAATAAAGAAGCAGCAATGAGGATCATTTTGCTTCTGACAGTATCTGAATATTCTTCTTGGGACTGACATTTAGAATTAGTAGTTATATTCTCTCATTAACAAGTTTACTGTCAGCCTCAAGTATCTTGTAGAATTATTAACTTCTGTGTCCATTCAGACTCTCCTTTGGTGCAGTAGGGCTTGTTAGATTGTGAGTGTTAATTATCTTCTCTTAATGGATGAATGGATTTACAACTAAGTTCATAATTTTAGGAGTTCTTAGCTCTTATGGAAAACTTGCATAAACACGTTTTTTTCACCTGTATGTGCGTGATCTGCATTTGGATCATGCATGGCTTTTTCACATATAAAAAATTGTCCACTCTGTACAATTTGTACAACTACACCTGAATTTTTGCATGGGCTGTCTAGCTAGTAACTGCTAGCTTCATCTTTAGACCTCCAAAATATAAACTTATAATTTTGGGCAAGTGTGTGTAGGTTAATTTTCTTTCAGATTTAACAATGTTATTCTCTGTACGCAGAATTTAAAAGACTTGAATACATTGCTGCCAATTTCTCTGAATGTAGAAACAAACGAAACCTAAAATCTGCATTAATTCTGTGAATTTGCTGGGAATAGTGGAAAGCTGTAAAATATCCGTTCATGTTTATGCCTAAAACTGTTTAATAGATATATTAAGCTCAGTTTTTATTTTTATTACTTAAATACCAGAAGTATTTGTTTAATAAGTTTCCTTGGTAAAGAACTCAGTAGGGTACAAAAGGTGTCGCTTTTTTGAGCTCTACTCCCAAAATAAATTTTTCACACTTGAGTCTTTAGAAGGAGAGAGTATTCACAGAAAATTGCCAAAGCATTCTGCATTCCCCTATTTCCCTGTGTTCCTTAGGATTTACTTCCTCATGGTCAAGTTTAAATACATATGCCATTATTCCTGTACTTGTTCGGGGTTTCTTTTGATTTGTGGAAAACATCTCTCAGCTTCTTTCCTGCCTCTTTCATGTTACTTAATTGTGCACACAAGTGATCCTACACTGTTTTCTTGGTACCCTTAAAATACTTGTAGTACTTAAATTGATATTATTGATCATAACTTTTTGTCTGATGAAGATAAATAGATTTCCATAATCTCAAATGGCTCTACTTCTTTTTGTTTTCCCTTGGCTCCTAATTTTAAGTGACTTTTCCCACTTTCATCCCAGTGCACCCACAATGTACCAAAGCACCTGAGGCATAAATTTAGGATTGCTAAAACATTGCTAGGTTATCTCTATCTGTAAAGCTCCAATTAGAGATGCATTTCACATCTTCAAAGAGTGCTCTGGTAGTCTAATTGAATCAGTAGTTTGTATAATTTATAAATTTGAGTGATGTAAACTCACTATTAATATAGAAAGACTTTCCCATCATGCAGAGGCAGTTAAATGTGTGATTCGGGAATCAGGTCTGATGACTCAAAGGCTTACCAGCAGTAATTCTTGAACATCTGTATTCTGCAGTGGAATGAAGTGGCAGTAGTTGCCCTTGGTAATACTCATACATACCTGTAACTGCACACATGCTGGTAGAGGTGGAGCTTTTTAGCTTGGGCATGGTTCTGTGTGGATGAGTGTAGTGCATCCTACCCAAGCTGATTCGTGCAGTGCTCTGTGTGTGTGTGTGTGTACATATATATAGTGTGAGGTATTATGGACTAGGTAGAAGTAGCAGATAAGATGAATGTGTAAAATAGCTGTGTGGTTTGTCTGTAAGCTCTCTTTCTGTTAAAGGTAGCCTGCACAAGTAACAGGACTCAAAGTTAGCAAATATGTTGTTGAGTTTGTCATGCCCCAAACCACATGGAGTGGGTGGCCGAAATGGCTGTGCTATTTCACAGTGCAGTTTGTCTGTTTGATCAATATTTTGGCTCTTACTTCAGGTACAGTTTGTAACCCTCTCTGATCCAGAGAAGATTTGTTGTGTGAATCTGTTTTGCTTCTGGTTTTGACTTGCAGTAAATGATTCTGTGATCCTTGCAGAGAGATTGTTTTGTACTCATGTAGAATACATCACTCCCATGAGCAAAAAATGTTTGAGTGGTAAAAAGCACAATTTTTTTCAGGAAAAGCCTGTTCTACATTATCAAATTCCTAGAAAACTTCATGGAGCTAGGTAGTTCATTTTAACTGTCATCAAATCCAAAACCTGTTTGAGGGTTTATCACAGTACATAGGATGTCTTCTCTGTGCAGGTTGCAGAGTTGCTGGGCTATGCTTAGAGCACTATATATGCATATATCCAGGGGTTATGTGAGTGCATGGGCCTTTTCTACTTGTACAACAGGTTAAACATCTATCCAAAACCAGCACAACTAAATTAGCTGTCTTGCTGTTTTTGGTATGCTGAATGATAGATTTAATTTTTAATTTGTCTGTCCTTGTTTTTGTAAAGGATTGTGACAATGATATGCAATTTCACTTTCCTGTAATAAAAGTGCAGCCTTGTTTTGGCTTAAACCAGAGTAGAAATAGTGTGGACAGAGTCAGTGGCCTGTAACCTTAGACCCTACAGGGTACTGTGGCCTTTGCTGTGTGGCAGTTCCTTTAGGCAGATCCTTTGACTGATGCTGCTGTCAGGAGTGAAATCCTGATGCAGTTATTCTCAGTAGGCCCTCAAGAGGCCAAGGACTCAGTTGCCAAGTATTATACAAGAAAAAAGATTTTGATATATGGACAGCTTTTATATTTATTTTTGCCTTCAAATGGGGGCTGGCTTCATCTACCTTCAAAATGCTCTCCCTTTTCTTTTAGTTTTTAATTTCTGTTTTTAATAAGAGGAAAACCAGAATCAGAATACTGAAGATTTACCATGTGTGAGATGAATAAGTGAAGATTCTTGATATTTTACTTGCTCCAACAAAAATGGTATTTGAACATGTTGTCTACAAAGCAAAGCACTGAGAGTAGAAGAAAAAATTCATTGGTTTACTTGGGAATGGCATATGTATTAAAATTTGAATAGTTAAGACAAGGTGATGTTTATTCCTACAGAGTTTTGTTTGTTTTTCCTCCTGGCTTCAGAATTAAAAAATCGAAAGGCTTTAATAATTAAAGTAATAAAAGTAATGCATGTGTTCATATCTCCTTACACTTTTCTCAGTCCATATGTATAGTTCCTGTAAATTATCATCTCATTAACTCTGTACAGGCATTAAGGAAATAACGTATCCTGGAAGGTAAATCTCTAACATAGTTGATGGAAAAAAAGATGGGAAAAAATTATCCTTTAAGTCTTACACAGACCATCAGAGTGAATGAACTCCTCTTCCTGGTTGTCTTGTCAGCTCTCTAGACAGAAAAGCTTTCTTACCATGTTGGCATTGAGCAGGCATTCTCTTGGATAATATTCTTCTCATTTCCTAATTCCACACACAGAGCCTTAATGTGTCTTGATTAAGTTTACCCAAGAACAGGATACACAAATCCTTTTATTTTCTTTCTCTTTTTTTTCCTTTTTCTTTCTTTTTATTTTCTCCCTACTTCTTCTTTCCTTTCTGCAAAAAATCCAACAAAATTCAGCCCTTCTGTAAGAAGATACTGTGGAAGATAAATAACTTGTGTTTTATAAGCAGAATCATATGCCATTCTGAGTAGGGGTAGGAGAGTGCTTGTACAATCTGTGCCTTTTCATCTCTGCCAACAAATTTTGAAAAGTTGTTTATCGGCTTTTGAGGATGTGAACTGAATGTTAGGAAAGCAGTTTAGATCCCTGAAACTCTGTAGTTATTGTCACACAGTGCAAGAAAATGCTATTGTAGATCTTAAACATGGACTTTGGATTGTTACAGAAAACATAAGAGCACATTTTTTGTGTGCTTCATTCTTCTCATGCTACATTTATTATTTTTTATATACTTACGCTGCATTTTCGTAAAGAGAGGCAACCGTGCAGCTTGTTAACGAACTAGATCAAGCAGACCTGTTGCCTGTGCTAAAGGACAGACAATCTTGTTTTAACAAGATATGACCAGGAGTTTTGCAGAAAAAGGGTGAAAATCTATGTGATGGGAAAAATTATTAATAGCAGCTGTCTCAGGAAAATGGAAGATGCAAATCTCCCTTTTCTTAAAATCAGGTGTAATAATTATTCATGCCGGTTACATGGCAGTGTTGCAGGTAGCCTTTGTATTTCTTGAGCCAGATGATGGATTTAAAAATTATTTCTTGGGCACTGTCAGCTTAACTGTGTACACTTTGGCTCATGGTGGTCTGCCAGCTTAGATTTGAGGGCAGAAATAAAATTTCCTTTCTTTCCCACACAACTCTAAACATATGTACACTTTGGAAAAACAACTAATTGACTTCTGATTCAGCTGATGAGCTGGGTGTAACCAGTAATTGGGTGTTCATCATGTTGCAAATAGCAATGTCCATGGCACAGTTTTGAGTCTGCTGCTTGCTGCTAGTAATGAGCTGCTAAAGAAACATCACCCAGGACTGTTGCTTCTCATCCTGCAGCAGCTTGCTGCAGTTCATACAGATGTACACATGAGCCCTGTGACACAATTTGAACCCTGTGACAGGATATTTTTCTCATTTGGAAGAATTTGCATTTGAATAGGTGATACATAAATCAGGGAAAAGGGGAAAATCTAGTTGAGGTTTATGATATATAAACCAGCTTTTTCACCATTGCCTGCATGCTATTGTTCTCATGCTTCTCTGGGACCCTTCTATTCTGTAGCATTGTTACAAACTAGCTTGCAGTGCTGAAATTTTTTTGAAGAACTATTGTGCTTGCTCTTGCATTTATTCATGTTACATTTAATTTATTAGGATCTATTTATTAATGCAGCACATCATGATTCATAGTAGTTATGGAGGTAATCCTTCCTTGCTTTCCACCCACAAGCTCCTAGCTCTCAAAAATCTCCATAACCAGCTATCAAATAACCCCCACCCATCAAGTTTTGGGAAGGTGAACTTTTCTGCTAATGAAAGGTGTGGTGGTTTCCATAAAGTATTTTTGTTACAGGCCTGTGGTAAACGTGATATGGTTGCCCGATTGCTTATGACTCACTATTGTCCTGGAAATTGTTATTATCATAACATGCTACTTGGGAGTACCCAGAAAACCATTTTGCATTATTTTGGAATTTTTTTTATTGTATTAGACAGTAGCTGTGTCAGTTCTTAATGGCTACACAGTAGTTATTTCTTTGTTTTGTGACCCCCTTTAGAAAAATAATGATGAGGTAGTGTGGGAGGATCACCTGGATAATTGTGGGGGAAAACTGGATAATCCCTTAGAGGCCACATGTATATCCGTGCTATCCATGGATATACATGCTATACATGTATATCCATGTTAGCAGGAATTAAAAGTAGACCTGTTCCCTGTAAACACAAGTGATCACTTCTTTTTTTCCTACCTGCAAAATTGCTCAGATTTGTGCTTTAAATAGCAATATGCTATTTACATGACTTAAAATACATACAAACTGTTCTTTGGATTTTTTTTTTTCCTATCTAAAAGTAACAGCAAATATCAAATTGATTTTAGATATTCTAAGTCATCTGAACATTGCAACAGACATGGTATAAGTAAAGCTAATTAATTCAACTTTGCCAAACGCTTCCTCACTCAAGTTGAAAGTGTAACCATGCATAGTCTAGCTCACAAAGTTGATTAAATGGCCTGACTACAGCTTTAGGGGGTGAAATATCACAACTAAGTTATTACAATGAAACATGGCAAGAAGCCTCATGTAGATGAGCAAATTGGCCGACTGCTAACCTAAGAGAACTCTTCATTCATGGTCTGAATAAAGATGTTCAGATGGTTAGACTTACTGTTTTTCTTGTGTATGAAATTTGGCAGTAATTAGATTTACTCTCTCTCCCCCAAAATCTATATTTGTAACTGTTATTGCTGTAGCATCTAACTGCCAAATGTGCATTTTGAGTTTTTTCCACAACCACCTAGGCTTAAAGAGATTTATGCACAGCCACCTTTCCTTTGGTATGTGTGGTAAACTTGCTGCTCTTCAGCATTCTCAGCTTTTTGTCTGTAGGTTCGAAAACATTTTGTTATACCTGGAATGTGCATATTTTTTTAGGCTGAGTGTCGAAGAAAAAGGTATACAGGAAAGGAAGAAAGTTTTGAAAGTTTTCTGGAAGTGAGGCTTTCTTTGAACTTGAAATTCTGATGTCGTACTCATCTAATACAATTTTAAAAGCATCTTAACAAACAGTGAAAGGGCTGTAACTCCACAAATGGTGGTGGTGATGATTTGAATCTCTCCATTTAAGTTTGTATAAGATGGATGCAGCTAAGCTGAGGTATGGTTTCCAGAGTAGAAGCAATTAAGGTAGGAAGTTAATGCACTGTATCTTTGGGTACTCTGATGTTTTCATCCAGTGTTGGTCTGTGCTGCTGTTGAAAGGAGTAGTCTTGTTTCTTCCCATTTTGTCTTCCTAGTCTCCTATTTCTGCTTTTTTTCTCTTTTTCTTTATTGTTTTTCTTTGTAGGCCCAGCAGGCCAAGCAATTGGAATTGACCTGGATTGAGGGACAACTAGATGAATAAAAAACTAACTGCATGGTCTGAATCAGAGGGTGGTGGTTAAGCATCCACACTGTGTGGAGTCTCATAGGAATCTCCACAGGGATGTGTCTTTAGCAGTGACTGGAGCAGGCAATGTGGTGCACTCTTTCCATGTTTGCAGGTGACACAAGAATGGGGGGGTGACCAGGTGATGGCTTGAGGGAAGGGCTAGTATGCAGGGATTCCTAGAAAGCAGGAGGGCTGCTCTGTCAAGAACACGAAGATGTTCAGTAGGACAAATGCCAAGCCTTGCACCTGGGAAGGAAGAGCTCCTGGCAGGAGTATAAGCAGAGAAGAGAGGGGCTTGGGGGAGCGGCTCTGCAGGAAAGGCCCTGAGGCTGCTGGCAGACAAGTCCCTGACTTGGAAGGGAGTTGGCCAGGAGCATCCTGGGCTGCATCACCAGACATATAGCCAGTGGATCAAGGCAAGGCATTATCCTCCCTGATTATTCAGCACCCATTGCATCAAATTATATTGCATCCAGTTTAAGGTTCCTGATAAAGGAAAGTTGCTGATAAACTGGAATGCATTCAGCAAAAACCATCATGATGGGCACTTACCCAGAGTCAGCGGGAATTGACCTTTCTCAGTTTGGAGAAGAGGTGGACTACCAGTGCCTATGGGGGTTATAGACCAGAGGATGGAGCTGGACTCTCAGCAGTGACTAAATTGGAATGGGAGTGATTCAGACTGGATACCTGCAGAAGCTTTTCCCCATTCCTGGGGGGTGGAGAGGTTATGTGGTCTTTTGTCTTCAGAGGTTTTCACTTACTCAGTACCAGAGACTGACCTCACAGCTGAGCCTGTTTTGAAGTATAGTTTCTGCAAGGGATCTCCTGAGGCCTCTTCCAGCCTGAATTACTCTGTTTCCATCATTTTTGGTTGAATTTCCAGATTCCAACTCTAGCTGGAGAGAATGCTGTCATCATTTTGGTGGCAATAGAGGGAGAACTTTCTCCTTTCTTTTAATATTCAAAATATTACTCCTCTTCCCTGAAGAAGGTCTTCAGTGTTTAAACTAATCTCTCTTACTCTGTTGCAATACACAAGGGGAGCACATGGGGGTTATTTTGATTTAGTTAAAGGAAGAGTAGTATGACCAAGGAATTGACCTTGTTTTGCTAGGTGATGGTTAAATGTGCAGTTGTTGGAGCAGCATTTAAACCTTGAAATGTCTTTCAGGACTTCTAAAAAGTTATTTAAAAAGAATTTTTTATTAAATAGGAATATTGTATTTCTAGATACTTGCCCTCAGTTTATTTTCATTTTAGTTGCAGAAACAAGCAATTCTTTCTCATAGCAAGCTTGACTCATAACTATAAAGAAAGATACTGTATACAAAGTTTAGATGGCATGGACAGTTTTCTTCTTGGGCTCACTAACACGACCATTTGCTTAACAGCAAATTCCACAAACTAAATGGAAGAGGGGAAAAAAAAGATGTTCATCATGTTTAAAAGTGTTGATGCATATGTAAAATGAGTGAGGGTTACAGTTTCTTTCTGGTATCCATTGCTTAACTGAGTCAGTTAAGTCTCCTTTAGATGGGAAAGGGAAAGTTGCAGTGCGGTCCTTTAAAGTATCACCAGATCACTCTGATTTTCAGGATCACAGTAATTATTTACCACTGATGATTAGAAAGCCCACCTATTACAAATAGACCACATGTTTTAAAAACTCACTGGAGATGCTTGCTTTTGCTCACCAGGATTTTTCTTTTAAATAATGAAATATTTCTTGTAAACACTAAAAGTGTTACAAAACAGCATTATCTTTAATTTTGCCCAAGGCCTAAAGGGGATTGTGTAGCTTTCAAAATGTGATTGTATGTTTGAAGTATTCATCTTTGGAGTCATACCTAAGAGTTTCAAAATTATATTTAGCTGAGCAATTTTAAATTGATTTTTTTTTTGTCTCTGTAATCATGGGACAATGAGGTCTGTGTATGTCTTCACCAGATTGCTGCATAAAAGTATTTGCTCACTCTGAGTTATTGCTTTTCTTCCCTTCCTGAGTGCCGAAATGTGCTTAGCTTGTTGCTACTGTATGATTTCCTGTAGGTACCTTCTATTTCACTCCTTTTAGTAGAAGTAATCTCTCTGTGGATGGCAAATGAAATTCACATGTGCTGTAAATCAAGTCAAAGATGTGAAGAGATCTCTAAAGTTCTGCAAGGTTGTTACCACTTTCCTTCTAACGAGTATTAAGGCCTGATCATTGCAAAAACTTGCTTCAAAAGCAGCTCTCTGGAGGTTTCTTCAGCTGCAGAATTCTTTATGTTTCCATCAAGCACACTTAGCTTCTCCCTTCTTGATGCCATCCAGTTTCCTTTCCTGGTACAGGTTTGTGTGATTGCTGGGACAAACTATTACTTGTTTTACTAAATCTTACTGAACATTGGTTTTATATTTAATGCTGAAGCAGGAAATTGTAAAATTTTCCTGATGGTAAATTGTATTGAGTGGATGGAACTGTTCTGTGTCTGGCTATGGTTTGTTCTGCTTATTACTGAGCTTGTCAGATCATCCTGTGTAAAACATGTTTTATTTCTAAAAATGCAACAGAAGAAGTTACATTGTTTCATGTTTAGGTTCAGAGTGTTTTAAGAGATGGGTCTTAGAGACATTTGGTTTCAGCTTCAGGCTCCTGGATCAACATGTTCCTTTCTTGTGTAAGATTAGTGAAATAGATTTGCTTAAAGGTGGTAGGTTTTCTTCTTAATTTTTTAATTTAAATTCTTACTTGAGGAAGATATTGAGATGATCATAGGTGTCTAAAGCCATTTTAAACTCTGGAATATCATCTCTGGCTTCCTCCAACAACCTTAATAGGACCCATATTGTCCTGTGTTTTGTGCCTTATGTGCAGTCAGATGTTTTTTATATGTTGACCAAACTTGTGTTTGCATGCCTAAATTACTTAGGAAAAAAGCCCCAAACCCAAGGCAACTAGAAGAAATATTAATACTTGAACTTGACAATCAAAATGTAGCTTGTAACAGTCACTTGCTGTAATAAACAGTTGTAGAAATTAATTGCTGGAAGCATTGGTGTGGTATAATCCCAACTAGCAGCAAAGCACCACGCAACTGTTGGCTTACTACCCCAGGTGGGATGGGGGAGAGAATTGGAATTAAAAAAACAAAGCAAAACAAGGAGTTAATTCACTGCTTCCCATGGGCAGGCAGGTGTTCCTCCATCCCCAGGACAGCTGGGGTCTGTTACACACAGCACTGACTTGGGAAGACAAAACATCATCACTCCAAATGTCCCCACTTCTCTCTTCTGTCCCCCAGCTTTACATGCTGATCATGTGGTATCCCTTTGGTCACTTGGGTTCAGCTGTCTTGGCTGTGTCCCTTCCCAGCTCCTTGTGCCTCCCCAGCCTCCTCCTTGATGGGGTGTTCTGAGGAGCAGAAAAGGCCTTGGCTCTGGGTAAGTTCTGCTCAGCAATAACAAAAACACCCCTGTGTTATCAAAACTGCTCCCTGAACAAATCCAAAACATGGCCCTATACTAGCCACTGTGAAGAAAATTAACTCTGTCCCAGCCAGAACCAGCACAAACATAAACCTTTTAACATTAATTCCTATTTTTTAATTAATTACTTGCCAAATTAAAAAATACTTCACCTTGGCATAGATTTAAGATTTATTCATTGTCAGTATTATAGATGCCAAAATAATTCTGAATTTAGTTATACTCTGACTTGAACCTCTACATATGTCAGGTGAGCCTGTGGGTTGTCAGGTGAGATGGGTGAAATTCTTGTTTTCATTTGTGTTTTCTTGCTCTTTCTCCACAAAACATGCCAAAACAGAGAAAGGGATGGGGGTATCTACAGCAAGATAGACTTAAAGTGGAATTGGGTTGGAAGAAGTTGGTTATATCAGGGTAGGTTGCTATATCACTTTTGTGAAAAGAACTATTAGAAGTGGAATGAACTACACACAGGAATGATTTTAAAAAGTAGTAGTGTTGCATTTGGAGAGAACTGTGGTTGCTATGAGAAAGCAGGCAGGCAGGCTTCATTTTGAAATAGTTTGTAGGTTGGTTGTAAAAATGGTTATTATTAATAGAGCGGGTGAGGTCCTCTGTTGTAGGTAGTTACATGAAATACTATCTCATGCTGAGGTTCTGTTGTTGAGTTTCTGAGAAATGTTTTGTAAACTACACTTGGTTTTGCAGATGATGGATAATTTACCAAGTAGAAAGTTGCCAAATCTTAGAGAAGTTGTTAAAAGGTCCATATTTTTGCATCCATTATTCAGAGAGACTTTTTGCCCTTTTAGGGAAGCTAGAGAAAGTACAGATTCAAGTTCCACAAGTACTAGAAATCCACTAGGAAGGCAGATTTCAGCCATCAGGATCCTAGGATAGCTCTTTTGGAGAGCCTGCCATTGTGTGATGTGCTAGCATGCACTGGGAACTTTGCCCATCGGTTCTATATGTGACTCTTTCTAGTATCTGGTTTTATTTCTTCCTGTCTTGCTTAAAATAGAAACAACTTTAAATCTTATTTAGATATGCAAATACACTGTCTTTGTTGTCAGTATATAAGAAGGTTAAGGTAATGGAAGACACTAGGCTTTTTTAGTTTTCTTAGATTGATTTTACTGTTTTAGACTGCAAAGACGTTTGGTAAAATTTAATTCATAGAAAGTGTGCTTTTTTCCAGGACTTCTATAAAAGTTTTAGAGGTAGTAATATTGGCAAGAGAAAGTCAAACTCAAAACTGGCCAGCAACCAAGAGAAAAAAACAGAAGAAAGAAGTTGAAAAAAGAATGAGTAATGTTGACAGGATTGTTCTTAAACTGTGTGAAAGACATCAATGCGTAGTACAGAGGAGAGGAGCATAATTTTTTAAAGGGTTGAAGTAGTGTATAATTCAAAATACTTAACATTCTGTCAAGTTACATAAACTGTAGTCTTGTTAAACTCATCTTTTCTTTGAAATACTAAAGGAGGTTGCTAAGGGGTGGGGGGGATGTCAAATGAAATGGTTGCAATGATGTTATGCAACAGAGTTAATTTCGACCTACGCTCTGCTTCTCTGCAGAAGAAGTTGAAGAAGAGTCTGAAACTACAATTGAGGTTGATTTGACTGATAAACAGAAACATCAGTTGAAGCACAGAGAGCTTTTCCTTTCTCGCCAGTATGAGTCTCTACCAGCAACACATATCAGGTAAGAAGTAGTAAATACAATTTATCTGTGTGTTCCTCTGGGTGGATTGCCTGCCAGTAGCCCATCTGCTGGACTGCTCAGCCTTGCAAAAGGGTGTCATTGATCCTAGCTGAGTTGGGCCACATTGTCCCATGAACTGCTTTGGAAGCACCTTTGTTTTTTCCTTCTGTTACTTGATGTTTGGGACTTAGAGATGAGAGTCTCAGAGCTCTAGCTTGCCAATTGATAGCATCAGTTGATAATTTGGTGGAAAGTCAGTCTGTTACTGCTTTGGAAGAGCAAATTTTTTGTAGTTATTCTGCTGGCCAAAGGAACCTTGACCGTTTTGTCTGGCCTGGAAAAGAGCAGATGGGTTTGGAAAGGAGACAGTGACTCATTGGTCAGATCTGCAGTTTAGGGCTGCATGCATGTAAAATTAAGATTACCCCAACTTCAGTAAATGTGAAGAAGTCATGACTGAGTTTGGCTAAATGTTGCAGAAACATTTCAAGTATTATTTTAAATTGCCTTTAATGCTGATGTAGGAAGAGGCTTGCTAATGCTCAAAAAATGTTTTTTGGTTTCTTTCTGTAAGTGACATAGGTGCTCATGTCATCTTCTATTTAGCAGTCAGGAAAACTTTTTCTTTGTGTTGAGATGAGGGGATTATGAATCTAGAAATGGAAAAGAAATAGCACCATGACAGGGGAGAGTCTAATTTAGTGTGAAACAATGCGTTCCTACGTTGCCTTCTTAAGGAATTTTCGTTTTCTCATTACATCCAGCTGTACCCAGCTATTTCAGACCATAAATGTCTAGAAGCTACCAAAAAAAAGGTATATATTTTCCGACAGGAGAAGCACGTTGTATATCCATATTTATTATCTCTCTAATTGGCAAATCACATAATCACAGAATATTCAGTGTTGGAATGGACCCACAAGCATTACTGAGTCCAGCTCCTGGCCCTGCACAGCACCATCTTCAAGAATCGCACCATGTGCCTGAGAGCATTTTCCAAACACTTTTTGAGCTCTGTCAGGCTTGGTGCTGTGACTGCTGCCCTGGGGAGCCCGTGCCAGTGCCCAGCCACCCTCTGGGAAAAAACCTTTTCCTAATATCCAACCTAAACCTCCCTTGACAGAACTTCAGGCCATTCCCTGGGCACCACAGAGATGAGATGTTGCCTGTCTCTCTTGATGATAATACAAAAACTGGCAGTTAGAAATTTTTGTATTAATTTCTTGTGCTTTATTGAGCTACTTGCTCTGACTTTGAGAAAGTCATTTAACTGTCAATTTTCTGCTGCTCCAACTATAGCATAGAGATAATAATCCCGTGCCGTTTCTTTTACTTACTTTGACATTTAGATATTGAAATAAGGTATTCTCCTTGCAGAGGGAAGATTGCATAGAAGTATTGTAAATGTCTTCTCACCTCACAATTCAGGGAGCAAATACAATAGAGGTTCTCCAGTACATAGTTCACAAAAAAGGCAGAAAAACACGTGAATTCATAGTACATGCCACACAGCAAAGCAGGCAAAAGCAGTGATGACTTGCATCTACTTTTCAGAACAGATGTATGTTGTAGGACTGTGCTGTCACACGTTACTAAGACCTTTACCAGACAAATTCTGGAACAAGCTTGATGTTTCAACAATGTTTTAAAACTCTGTTTTAAAAAGAAACAAGAAGGCAAATACATTATAAAGTATTCCTTACTTAGCTCTTTAACTTACTAGTGTTCACATTCTGTGATTCTTGGTAGTTTTCTTAACTGCTATTAATTAGCTTGTCCTTTAAAGGGGATAGAAATAAGAGATAAGGTGGCACTCCTCTTGTTTTCTTCCATCAGTATTCCAGAATACTCAAGGATGCAGATATCACAGCTGCTCTGAGTGTCTCTTTTGGTGTTTGATGACTGTTGTGGTGATTGTTTTCTCCCTGTCATCTGTTTGGGATTTAACTTATTGAAACTTTGTCTACTACTTTGTGTCCTATCACTGCGTTTCTCTGAAAGGAGCCTGGTGCCATCTTAGTGATCTAGCTTTTTCATTAGCTATCTTTTCATTTTCAAAGCAGTAGAATTTCTCCCTTTAGTTGTCAGACCTTAAGAGTGGACAAATCCGGTTTAATATCATCTGCAGACATGTTGAAAGTGTATGCAGATTAATAAAGGTATTAAACTGTTAGTCCCAGGGTCAGCAATTGGGGGATACCCCCAGTAACCAGCTGCCAGCTGGGCTTTGTATCACTCACCACAGCCTTGCCAGTCTGGTGCTTTTTTCCAAGCTTATTGTCTACTTGTCTAATCCATGTTTCCATAAGGAAACATTCTCTACTGTCACTGGTGTACCAAGCCACTTGCCTCCATATGGAAAGCTAGGGGATATTTGTGCAATAAAAGCCAAGGTAGCTCCATTATCTGGGCCTTTGCTCTAAGCACCTGCAGTTTTAGCCCTTAGGAAAAACTGAATTTACGGGAGTAATGGTACAACTGTATAGAGTGGAGATTGGAAGTTGGAGATCAGTTCTCTCAAGAGTAAGAACACAAAAACTCAACCCCTCTGGAAGGAAGAGGCAAAAATTCAAGTAGATTTTAAGAGAATGGAGGAGGTTTTGACTGCTGCAGATCTTGAACTTTTCACAACATCTTCAACGAAGAAAAGAGTCTGAGACTAATTGCCTTTTTTGTTGTGATTGAAGGAGTAAAAGAATTTTACCTAGTATGTTTTTATTTAGTTTTTACTAATAAGGTTTTACTGCTTTTGTTTTGTCTTTATTACTTTCTTAACTTTACTCTTTTTATGTTTTTCAAACTGAACGGCAAGGAAATTACACCTCTTCCCCTCTAAAAAACCACTATCATTAAGGTTACATTTGTTCTAATTCACAATTCCACATATGGTGATGTCTCATTTATACACCTGTTACTGTTACTTCATAGTTGAGTTACCTTCTAGTTATTTTAGTGGGTTAGATTTCTTTGATGTGCATGTCTAATTCTGGAGCTTTTTGGTCTGCAGCTGTAAGTTTTGAATAATTCTGATGTAAATTGTTTGCTCTTGTGTTAGTGAAATACAGTTTCATCCCTCATTCTGATATTTTTGTTTTATTGTATGTATATTATATATAACTGTTTTGATATGTAATTTGTTTTGTTAGAAATACTGGGATTTTTTTACACTTCATCTTGTCTCCCCTTTAAATTAGATGTCACTGTGCCGTTTCAGTAGCTTTAGAGAGCAGCATAAGTTTTGGCATAAAAAACCCCTGAAGAGCCAGATTTAGAAAATAATTGGAAGTAGGTAGTGTAGTAATTAAATGTGGCAATGGTGCATTGTGGACAAAGTTCTTGCAGTGGAATGTGTTTCAGAAGGTGGAATCGCCCAGCTTGTTCTGGAGTCATGGTCTTTCAATTTGGTGTTTCGTTCGTTTAATTGTTTATTTGGTTATGGTGTTTTTTTGTGATTTTGGTGGTCGTGTTTTTGATTGTTAAATGGTACCCTTGCTCTTGGGTAGGCTCAAGAAAGTTTGATTGGTAACACTTGTAGACGTAGAAGAAAAAGTAGCTTAAGAATGTGCAGTTTATAAGAACATGTCATGCTTACGAGCTGTAACTGTGGTGCTCTTTAAAGATGTGTTGTAAATGACTCAGTTGTTTGAAGTATCAATATTAGTGAGTCTTGATGAGATCATGAAGAAGAAAGAACAGGAAAAAAGAAAGATGTGTGCTAAAACTAAGGTGTAGAGAAATATTTTTTTCCTAAATGTGGGATTCTTTCCCTCAAAACACAACAAATGGTCTGAAGCTCAAGACAGATATGGCAGGTCATTTTATAGTGTGATTCCCAAGACAGGACACTTTAGAATTTAGTGGTATTACCTCGGAATTTCTTGTTTTGGCATTCCTGGCAAGCTAGAAGTTTGCATACAGGATGTGTGAGTATATGTACAAATGTTAGGTACATTTTAAGAGCTTACTTATAAACCTTATAAGTAAGGCTTGTAAGTTTACCTATGAACCTTATAAGCCTGATTATTTTCTGGCATACATCAGACTGGCTAAGGAATGAATTCGTTTTGCATAGGCATGTGCTTACATAATCATTTGTATTGTTAAGCAAGGTATTCTTCCCTTCTGGACTGAATTTATTTGGAGCAAAGGGACTTTTGAAGCATGTCTGACTATTTTTTTTTTTCTTTTCCAATAGAATTAAAATTATTCTTACCTGAATTAAAATGAAAATTCAGTTCAGGACAGAATCCTGTTTTCATATGTGATCAATAGCCAGTGCTAGTAACAGTGTAAGAAAAAGTGTATTTGTCAGTGGAAAACTGTCACTTAAATATCTGAAAATCAGTACATGTTTCCCTGTAGTGACATAATTGCGAAGTAGGAGCCTTTTATAGAGTACAAAACTTTTACTTTCAGTTGCATGGAGTGATGTGCATTGCTTCTGAGCTGGGCAGCTTGCAACTTGATGATCTTAAAGGTGTTCTCCAACCTATATGTGGTTTCATGGTTGTGTGGAAAGACATTCCTAACCAGCCTCCTGTGGTTTTGTTAGTTCATGTGCATCACTGCTGCTGTGCTAAAAGGCAACAATTCTTTTACTTTTTAGCATGAATTAATTCCTAGAGAAAAAGTACCAATGACTTGAGTTTGCAACAATGCAGTTTCCAGTTTACAGAGAGTACATCTACAGTTATGCTTGTTTTGAGGTATCAAAATATATAGTTTTACTGTGGCCATGTGGAGAAAACATTCACCTTTAAATTACTTTTAAATCCGTGCCAGTTGGGCATGATTGCTTCAGGAGACTGTCTGTAAATCTTACCAGTTTGGAGTGTACAAGATTAGCACTCCAGCTCTAATTAAAATTAAAACTGAATTTTTTGACTAAAAACCACATGCAGTATCAAAATTCTGGGCCATCCATATGATCTATGCACATGTTTAGATGCCAGGCATTTACTAGTTCATTTAGATGTGCATAAATCAGTTTGCTTTGCATTCTGTTTTTAATTTTATTTGATCAAGTGTGTATTAATAAGATAATACCGAGTCTATTGATTTATCTTTTGGCCACAGATACACAATCTTTTACTGCTTAAAGATTGCTATTATTTTGTCAGAGGCACAGATCCCAGTTTTAGTCACCTGTCAAATATTTATTGCTTGTTGTTTGGATTTTCTTTCTCATGTTTGAGATGGCTCTGAAAATGAACAGAGACAAAGTGGAGCCAATTAATTATGAATCAATACAATGCAGATTTTTTTTGTCAATTCTAGATATTGATTGAATATTTTAAAAGTCAAATTGTAGTTAGGGATCTATTACAGGTTTAAATCACTATGATGATGCTTTTATATTTTGTTTTTAGTGTTATGCCATAGCTTGCTCCCCAGTAATCTCTTTGCAGTTTTGAGAACTTGAAATTTGCTGTAAAGACATTGGTGTGTGTCTGTCAGCATCATTCTGTTCCCCTTAAACTGTGCTTCAAAGTAAAATACACAAGTAGTCTTAGTATTGGCTTGCCGTGACTGGGGAATCAATTTCAGATAAGTAGAAGCTCTTTGGACTCCTCAGTTCCCACTCTGGTTTGGTGATCATCATTGCAGTGTAGGCTGCTTGTAAGGGATCAAGACTTGGCTCAAAGTGGATGTTTGATTGGAAACCTTCAAAACACTTTCTCATTTAAGACAGTTTGGGAAGAAAAAAGTGTTGTTATTTCAGGTAGCTCTTCCTCCTTTACTCAATATCTGTACTTTTTTCCCCCTTTTCTCCCTTTAAGCTGGTGGTGTCAAAGATTGCTCTGCAGTTCTACTCCTGCACCTGCTCCTTTCTACCCCTCTTCATTATGCACCTTCATTTGAGTTTAATCATTGATTGTCATTGAAGTAACAGCATATGTTAAAATCAAATCAGATTTTTCTCACAAGCATAATATTTCCTAATATTCTTTCCTGTTATTTTATTCTCAGACTGTCTAGCTAGTGACTCATGCTTCTGTGTTCCAAATGTCTACTGAGACACTAACATTTCTTGAGGCAGATCATCAAGATACAATTGGTATATATCTGTACAAAATTATTCAACATAATTCTGTTGTTTTCAGGAGGGCAATTAATAATTGTTATTTCCAAGTTTCTGGGGTTATGCCTGCATGTGTTTTTTTCTTTCTTCAGCTTGTATCTGAGTTAGCAATGCATATAAAGTTTCATTGACTTGGTGGGAACCCTGAGCAATGAGTTCTGAGAGTTCTTGCAACGCATCGTTGTCACCCAGACTACATCTACATTCCAGTAGGAGATTTTGTTGGTGTGGTACTGAACCCATGAAGTTGCCTTTTCCACTCCTATCATTCCTACTGGTTAAGAGGCAGCAGATATTTTGTTTCTTGTAATTTCTTTCTGTAATTTTTTTTTTAAAATCTCCTGTTCCAAGAAATCCTTATTTTAAAAAAATTATCTCATGGGCTGTCTTACTCATTGGATGAAAACATGAAGAAATAGCCTGCAAGAACAGCAGAACAGGACTTGTAGAGGCTTCCACTGGCTCAAAAGTTAGGGCTGAAATGAACAGGCACTGTAAAAGATGAGGCAGTTGCTGTTGATTTTGATTAATTTTGATAGTTTTAAAATATAAGTGTTTGCATCAGCTTTTAAAAATTTTGATAAAGATTTTAATCTATATTTTTGATTACTTTAAGAAAAAGCTTGTTAAAGAACAATTGCCTAGACAGTTGCCTAAACAAGAAGGCATTTCAGTGTATCTTCTGGGCAATTTGGTGTTTTGCTCTAAGTTGTTTAACCAGACTATACCGAAATCTTTTCGTAACATTGTCTGGTATAATAACTGTAAAACTTTTTTCATGCTACTTAAATTCTTGAGCTGGTTATCATCATCTTTTGCCTTCATTCCAATAGATTAGTAAGGGCAGTCTTGTCCTTCATCTACATATTGATTGTTGCCACATCCTTGTCTCAAGTGAGTTCCCACATGTTTTTCATTCCTCTGTCGGTTCTCACTGAAACATGGCACATTTTTATGTTTAGTTTTCAAGATCTCTTAGGATTTAGCTCACTCTCTGTGAAATCTCTTCTTCAGGACTGGCATGGTAATTGACATCTCACCTAGAGTGTTGATTTTCAGGAGTTGCATATTAAATTGTCCAAGACAGTCTGACCTATAAGTGTCTCACAAAGCTGTAATTTATTTTTTAGAAATTAATTGTCCTTTTCTTTGTTCCACAGTAAACAGCCTCCCACCCATCCCAGGAAAAACAGTTCCATAAAACAAGGGTGAGGGGGAACAAATCCTTATATTCCCCTCAATGAGACTTCTGTCTATCATGATGACTAGTATTTCTTACCATTTCCTTTTAGTCCTCATTAATGTCTCTGTGCTTTGAGGTTTTGGCTGTAGATGGTTAGAGTTTTGGTTTTGGGACTGTATGGTCCTGGCTTTCTGCTAGGGTTGTTGAAGAAATCCTTTCCTACAAAACCATTAAGTCACTTTAGTTCTAACATTTTCTTTTTTTTTTTTTTTTTCTGGAGAGATTTTGAATCTCATTTCTGTCTTGTAACAGAAGGGCTTCCCTGAGGTATAGAAGTAGGCTGTAGGTGTGGAAAAACAGCTTGTCAGGTGTCCTTTAGCTGATGGGTGTAAATGATCAGGAATTGTCAACTCACTGCTGAAGTCACGTGGAACATAGAAAAAAATTTACAAGCAGACAAAAGCTTCTAACAAATGAGAGTGGAGGAAGGTGTAGCATGTAAAAACAGCTTTCACATGATTAATGCTTTAAAGAAAAAAGTTATGAGTTGTGGCTCTGGTTACTAGGACAGGAGAAGAAATTGAATCCTAAGTGGTTTATGTGATAGAAGCTGGCAATACCATAAGCTATATTTATAGGCAAGTATTATTGTCTCCTTTTACTGCAAGACCTCTAAATTACTTTTTGCTGCTGGCTGATTTAATTATATAATAAGTTTTGTTGGCATTGTTGTCAGCTCAATGGAACAACTCTTTATTTGTGACCAGTTTAAATATGAAGTAGATCTAAGAGCAGAAAGGATTCTGAAGGCACAACTTAGTCTCATCAAAATTAAGTTGCAATGAAGACATAAAACCTAACTTACTTTTTTTGTTTACTGTTATTTGTGCATTGCTAAGGTTGCTTAAACTTTCCCTCAACATTCCTATGAGATAAATTTGCCTAATGCTGTAGGAAGTAAAAAAACATTTTTCTGAATATTTTTAATTTGAGAAAAAGGTCAAAATCAGGCATGTCATCTTAACATTGAGGCCTTCTGATGCTTTTAACTAATAATTCACCTTGATACAAGTCAAGAATGCTGCTTGTTGGAGGAGTACAGCTTAAATCACAGAATCAGTTACATAAGAAGATTTCATATGTGGAAAAATAGTAGAGAACTCTTTATTTATTTATGTGATTTTTTAAAAACTGGGCAAATCTTTGTAATTTTTACACAAGTTCAGTTTAGTGATGCATTTCAGGCAGGAGACTCCAATAGAACAATGAACTTGTGACATAGTATGCCACTAACCTAAATAATACTAAAAATGTAAAGATACTAGGATTTCTGAAAGAATGGAGTTAATTTTATTTTAGTGTGTAACTGATTTTTATAATCTGCTAAATGCAGCATACAGTCTCTTTCATTTGTTTTTGTAGGTAGCTAGCTCCCCCTTTCTTTTCTCTGTCTAGTTTGGAACAGTCAGATTTTATGCTGTTATATTGATTATTTGTTTGATACAGCTCTATCTGTCCCAATTATCTGAAATAATTTTAAAACATTAAGGAATAAAGGTCCAGAACACTGTAAAGAGGAAAATATTTTTTTTAATCCGGGGAAGCTATGGATTTTCAAATACATCCCTTAAAGAACTAACTCCCAAGTCACATTGTAATGTGGTTTAAATTAACTTTTTCTCCAGGGAATTTGATTATTTGCATTGAAGAAAGGGTGAAAAAGTGCAGTGGTGGTTGGAGAATATTAAGGGGCATATTACTGCAAATTGATATTCACTTAAGTTATTTCCTCAGCATCCATGACTGAGGGGTACTGGACACAATGCAAGGAACTAGATGCTTGGTTCAACCCAGCAGAGCATTTGCAACTAGACAGAGAAATTTTCCTCTGATGGGAAAGAAAGAGAGGAGGAGTTACATAAACAGTAGGCTTTTATGAATTTGGTAAAGATTCTAAATCACTTATGTATTGCAGATTTCTAGATTACAGAAACAGGTAACTGTGATATAGAGAATCAAAAGTAGAAACACTTCTGTAACTTACCTGTTTTCAAATGGGAGTTTTGTTGTTGTTTTTTAATTTTTATTTTAGTGTCTACTGCAGGTCTAGTACTGTCTTCACTGAGACACAAGTCCATGTGAGAGGTCATATATGCACACAAAATGTTACCTCTGTGTGACTCCAGCTGTTAGATGGTTAAAGTGCTGTACAACGAAATGCAGCATCAGATCAGAAATTCACTCTCTTAGAGGACATGGTGCAGGGACTAATCTTGTATCTTAATGAAATAAAATGAATTTTTAAATGGACCAGCAATAAAAGATGAGGCAGATCAATAAAATACTTTTGCAGTCACGATGGCAGTGGAGCAATGAATGTCTCTGTGGTAACTGGAGTTAAATAAAGCAGGCTGTAGTGGAGAAAGAGAGAGCATACTTGAACTGTATGGAATAGAAGCTGACTGGGAAGTTAAACTCCTGGTTAGCCTTTTACACTAAAAAACCCCAATAAAATATTAAAATCAAGTTGAAAAACTGACTTCATGCTACAACACAATTAATTTTTAGAAGTGAATGCTCTGGAAGGCCAAAAGTTTCAAGAAATCCTTCGAAGAAAGACATGATGGGTTATCTAGAGGGTTTCCTACTTCTCTGCTGCAGGAGGATTTTCCTCCACTCTCGTGTATTGTGGTCAGACTTTTCTTCCCCCTCTTCCCACCATTTTCTTTTTTGGTAATGGGGTTCTCCTGACAGGTATGACAATGAAGAGAAATTCAGGGCAGTTATGTGTGGCTTAGCCCCCTGTCCCAGGATGTGCAGTGGCAGTGAATAAGACATTAGCTGGATATGTTGGCTTAATGATCAGCCATTAGCAATTGGCTTCTAATGCCTCTGGTTGAGCTTGGAGTCAGCACTCCCTGACTGAATGACAGGTTTTTACAATACCCATTTTGATGTAATCTTAAAATCAGGAAGATCTCTGCAAACCATTACTCTCTCTCTATTTGTATTCTGGTCTGTTCCATGAGGGAAGATGGGAGATGGGTGTTCTGGGCATATTTCCTGTAGCTGGATGTAAAAGGAACCTCCTGGCAAGTACCAACTACGCTGAGTAAAACTTCGGTGCATGAAATACAAGGTTCTGTATGTAAGGTGTAATAAATAGATCTTCATATATTTATATATATATATGCATACATATATATATATAAAATGGTAGTTCAGTTGTAAATTGTAACATAAAAATGCAAGTGGCTAGCTAGGTGATTCAGCACACTTAACGTTTTTCATCCATATCCATGAGTGTTTCTTTAAAATACCATTTGTTAAAAATAATTCTGCAGGTTATTTGCAGAGAAGCTGAGACAGAGGAATTTGAGGCAAGGCAATGCTGGGGGAGAAGGGGATGAGGATGGTGGGGTCCAAGTCCCACTGCATTGACTACTTATGTTACCCATGGGCAGGTCTGTACCACTAATGAGCAACAAGAGCCTGCACAGAAATGTGGTCATTAGCATTTTAATCTGGGCTTAGAAGAAACGAATAGAATTCCAGGATTCATTATTAAAAATACTTGCATTCAAAAGAGAAACGTGCTTTGTTTATACAGCCTTAAAAGGAAAGCCTTATATTCTTTCTAGTTTGGGTTATTTGTTTTCAAATTGCACTCTGAACTTACTGGAGGTAGGTCACTTGGTGGTGATGTTTCTTTAATCCAGGCCTTGTTATTAATTGTGTGTGTATTTATTGTTTGCCATTATACCTCTTCTCTTTATTTGCTTCTCCATTACTGAAACTGTTTCCCAGTTTGGTGTAATTCCAATGTATTTGAATGCTTGGATCAGCACAGCCATTTGTTTTGTTGCTTTTATGTTAATTTTGGTATTCTTAAAGTATGGCAGTGTTCATTTTTATATATTTTAATGTTTTTATACTTCTAGTGTGAAAGTTTAAAGTATATCTAAATTGTTTTTTGTAAGTAACTCTTTATTTGAAATTTGAACTTTTTACAAAGTAACTGTTCTTGCTTATGTTTGTGTAGGGGAAAATGCAGTGTTGCTCTTCTGAATGAGACAGAATCTGTGCTGTCATACCTGGAGAAAGAGGTAATTGTGATTTCTTTGCAAGTAAATATTGGGATAAGTTTATTTTTCTTTCTGTATTTTTAAAAAATAGGCAAACAATACTTTGACGTGCCTTGGATGATAGGTTAGAAAAATTATGTTGCTCAAACCACTCTTGTAAACAATATTATTGGATAAAAATTTGACACACTTAAATGATAGGTCCATTATAAATATGTTTGTATGTGAAAAAGAATTAATTTGAAGTAACTAATACAGAATCTTACACACGAAAATATAGAGATGTTTTCCTGTAGCAGATCCTGAAGGGAGAATCCATGTGGTGCTTTTTTTTTTCCTCCTTATTTTTTCCTTATTTTTTTTCTTTTAGTGTATGGAAAGTTATCTCCTCACCTTCCTCTGGAAGACACTTAGGATGCTTAGCTTTACCAAAAAAGGAAGAAAATTCCTCAAGAATTTGAGAGATTTCCAAATAAACATGTTTTTGTTTGGAATGTCTTAATATAGCATGAGGAAGGCAGTGTTTTCTAACTGAAATTAGCATGTGTCTATGTTTAAATTTCTACACCAAACCACTGATAATCAGTAGAAATATTTTTGAAAGCAGGACTTGGCCTATATTTATGTGACTGTACCACATCTGCCAATACTGTTTTAGTGCCTGAAACGGGTTTACACAGACAGACAGTGTTTTATGTTTTTTGGGATTAATTTATTATGGAAAGTCAGTATGGTAGAGATACTTATGAGTGCAAACAAATTCAGAAAGCAGTTAACATTAATTCTCTTCAAATCCATTGATATCTTTTAATTATTGATCTCTTCTGAAAGTCCTTACAATGAGAGAAACCTTAATTAGCCTTTTAAAAGCACTCATGAAACATCTGTATTATGTAAAATAAAGATTTATGTATCAAACTGTGTTGTGTAAAGTATGCAAATTTCCAAATGGGGAAGGTGTTACAAGTTTGCAAACCTAATTTTAAAAATTATTATGCTGTTGCAAATATGTCCTTTTTTTTTTTAGGACACTTTTTTTTATTCATTGGTGTATGATCCATCCTTGAAAACCCTTTTGGCAGACAAGGGAGAAATCAGAGTGGGGCCTAGATATCAAGCAGATGTGCCAGACATGCTTGTGGAAGGTAAATACTTGATCTTTGATTAGTGGAAAAAATAAAAGTCCTCGTATTGCATTATTGCTCATGCTGACTTTCTGAACTAAGCTAAAACATAGAGGCAGATAAAGCAAGATGGTAGGTCTGAGAAAATTTATGAACGGCAGTAGATATCATGGAAAAAGAAAGAATACTTGAATAGCTGTTGAAAAGATATCCATTTCCAGTGTGTGCATAGGCATTTGATATTTGTTTATTTAATTATATGGTCTGGTTAGTTATTTAATGTATGCTGCATTGAGAGAAGATGTTAAGGACCAACCCATTTGTAAAATAATAATACTGTAGTAAAGCAAGTGAAAACGATATTTCTTCTTTCCCTTTTAAAGCACACAACACATAGAGAATTCAGATCTTTGTGTTTTCTTATTTCAAAATATTGTCTATTGTCAGCATCTTGTCTGTTTTGTAGCAGGATTGAAACAACTATTTCTAGCCTTGGCATAGCTTTAAAATCACTGATTTTAAAAAATTTTATTTATTTATAGCCTAGCAGAACTACCTATGCCTTAGTCTTTTGCTACATAGAACTATTCTTTTAAACAAAATTTCAAGTAAAATACTTATTTAATGTTTGGATCATATTTAAGAAGCATGAGTAACTGTGTCTTTTTATGTTTACAATTATATTTGCTAATTAAATTTTTTAAAAAAGAAAAAAGTTTCTTTGGAAGTATCTAGATGTAGATACTATTTTCAAGAGTCGTGGTATTTATTCTTTAAAAAAAAAGGATTATGTGAGAAAAGCATCTCTTGCAATAAGTGCAAGGAGTTCTGAATGCCCCAAATATATATATTTGTAACCTTAAATGTTGTTTTCTATTCATCATGATCTACTTTTTATTTTGCTGCTATACTTTTTCTTTTGCACAAAACCCCCCATTATTTCTAATTTCTACAGAGCTTATTTAATAAATGTGTAAAACAAGAATAATTTGATTTCTGGCAAGTGGCGGGTTATTTTGCAATAACTGCTATTTTATAGATCACCTGCATTCTGACTTTTCTTTTAGTACCCAGAAATAGACTATAGGAAGTCACTTCAGCTTTGTTTGTAAAGTGCAGAGACTTGTTTCAGAACAGGTTTATGAATAGATTGCAATCCGTTGCTATTCTTGCTGTAAAATGTACCTGCCATAGGGAAGAAAATAGTCCTGTAGATGTTCATATGCTCCGGAGCAAAGCTTGCCAGAGGGCTCGTGTGAAAATGGCTCTCTAAATGTGTGTGAGGGGCAACTGGGAAGTACTGATCTGATCCCCAAGATTGAACTGTAGGGTTTTTAGGATAAGCTAGTGTTGTCTGCCAGGCAGGAAGTCTTTTCCTACTGAATTCTTCTTACTTAAGTTACTAAAGACAGAGGCTAATTATGAAATAGTGAATATTACATATAAAGGAAAAATTTTTTCCTGTTCAGATTTTACTTATTTGATTGTTTTTCCTAAAGTAAAAATCCATATTAATTTAAACGAAAGTTACCAAGTTCTTCTGGAGCTTAATGTTTGGAGTTAAATCCTTGGTTTAGTTGAAATTAGTAGGTAATCTCTCTCGTACATCACACCCCAGTAACCCCCAAAATGCAAAAAATGTTGCAGTCTTCTTGCTGCCTTTAGTAGGAAATAATAATCCATCAGAGCTGAGAAGCATGAAGCTGCCCACAAACCAAGGATATGTTGGTACGTGGAGCATCTGAGCAGTTCTGTTGGATTAATCTGCACTTATTTCAAGTGGCTGGTAGAAAAAAGAGTTTGGTTTTTGGGAGGGTAAAAATATCTGAATTATGGTAGTTTGGACTGATTTTTTTTCTAAATCTTTCCATTGCCCGCTGACCTCCGAGGAAAAACAAAAGATGATTCAGCTGTTGCTGTGTCTTTATGTAAGCTGACAGCCTGGAAGTTAATCCATTCCCTGTCAAGCCTTTTCTTTCGTGAAGACAAATCTAAACAATGTCTAGAATTAATAGATTAGAAAAGTTATATTTGAAAATTATGAGATTCTGTGAAGATTTTTTTGTATTTATGCACATTTTTCAGCCTGTAGTGTTAAAAGTGGCTAGTGATCTGTATCTCCAAATTATTATGCTCTAATATGTAACTCTTTAAAAGGCTAGAGCCATCACCTGAAATTAAAAGAGAATTTAGGCAACATCTTGTCAGTTCAGAAAAATCAGATTTTGTATCATCTAATAATAGTATTATTCAATTATATAAAATAAAAAGAAAATGAAAAGCATTCCTGAATTTGTTCACACATAAAACTTGTTCTGTAATCTAAAGGAAGAGTACCTTTTTTGAAGGTGGTTGGTAGGTATATTTTGTATTTACAGAAAATCCCAAAACAAACAAAAAAAACTATAGACAAATTAAAGATTCACACGCCATCAGTTGCTTTATTTTCAAAATTACTGGCATATAAATCCAATTCAAATGACTAAAGACAGTTTAGATTAGCTTTCAGAAGGCCAGTCACAGCATGGCTGAAAATTAAAAAGATGTTCTAAAAACATGAAATAAATTTGTTGTAAATACACTGATGAAGGCTAGTAGATTAAAAAATTCAAATTGTTTGCACTTTCACAATACTGTGATAACTTATGTTCTATCTGACTAGACTGTGATGTAGGTTTTTTTTTTTTTTCCTTGTGTTTATTGAACAACTATGTGTGTTTTTTGTAGGATTAGATTTTTTTTTTTTCCCCTGCATTGATGTTGCCATTTTTGCATCCTGGATCCTTGATTTTGATCATTGCAAACCCAGGTGATTAAGTCAATCTTAAGATAATGCAGCATACCTGCTTCTCCCAGCCCCAGGAGTGTATTGGATAAATCTGTATTCTAAATCCAAGTCTTTAAGTTTTGAAACAAAAAGAACATTTACTTTCAAAAGACTAAAAGGTTTATTAAAATCAAGATGCATGATAAAGTCTTCCAGATTCAACTGTTTTCTGGTTTTGCACTTTAGGATACACTGAAGCATAAATCCTTTACACAATTGCAGTAAACAGATGTAAACAAAGTTTAAATTTGGTTGGAAATGCATAAGCCTTGTGAATCCATACCACTTCTGTTTGTAATGGTGTAGCTAAATTGCGTAGATCACACATTTAGTGAAGACTGTAACTTTGGAGAAAGACCAGAGCAGATTTCTTTTCGCAGTCTATTCCGACTTTTGTTGTCACCATTCTTGGGAGTAAAACTTGGGAGTAAAAGTTGTCAGATTTGAATGATCTTATGGTTGTGTGAAGCCTTTTGTCCTCCCAGTGCCAAGTGTTACAGTCTGTCTACACTTTAGTTTGAAGATTTTTAGAGACTTTTAAGTTGCTTTAAATATACTGGAAGAGAGGAGACTGTTCTACAGCATTGACTCAAATTCTGGCTAGCAGGATACTGAAGAGTGTCCTTTCTTTGTTTTAACAATACATTCTGTGGATGTAGCAGCATGTTTTCACGTCTGTTTCTAGTGTGAGGTAACATTGTTCTCCTCTGTGCAAAGCAAGAATAAAAAGGTTTATCTCTGAGAATCAAGAGCATGAATTTGGGCAAGGAGTATCTTGTTTCTGTGGAGCATCCCTACTCCACAGTACAGGAGCAATGTGATGGCCAGAAGCTACTGTGTGATGCACTCACCTGCACTATTTGATCAACAACTTGTAAAATCTGTGACTAGTAACTTCAATAAACAAAGCTAAAAGCCCCAAACAAGCAAGAGCAAAACCCTATACAGTGTTGGTTTAAGCAAGTAATTATTATTATTATTATTGTTACTTGGTTACAAGGCACACTTTCATATTTTTTTTCTGAATATGATCAAATTGTTGTCACCTTTAACTAACAGATTTTATTTAGTCATGTTTTGTGTACAGGGAGATTGCACCCAGGCAAATTAGTTTAGATTCTTGGTAGACTTTTATATAACATTGATTCTTACTTGTCTCACAGCTTTAAAATCCAAATGTTTTTAAATTCTGGCATTTCAACCAGTGTGTGTCATGCAGTGGAACAACTGATACAGTGGCAGGTTGTTTTACATGGTTGGCTAAAAAAGCAGAGAATGAGAGAGAGTAAAGTGCTAGCCTGGCATTAGGGATATAGTTTATGATGTAAGATAATGCTTAAGAATGGGAGAAACTGGAAATCTTTTTGCTCTGTAGGAGCTGGTCTAATGCATTGTTTTTACTGTCACATGCCTGCACTTCTCTTTCTGCCTCATGCATGCCATCATGGTCCTAACTGCAGCTGTCACACAATTTAAATGCATTTGCACCAAATAAAATGCCTGACAGCTTAGCTAAACATACAATTGAAGTCGTGTTGCAAATAGGGAAGCAATTGTTTACAGTAATCTCATTGGCCAAATCAGTAAGTTCTTAAGTAATGCTTACTTTCATTCGTTCATGGTGTTGTGATTCAAGCGGAGAGGCTGCAATCAAGTCAAAAAAGGTCAATAATTTTCTGCTGTCTGTCAAAGCTCTATTAAAACTTCTGAAGCAAAGGATATTTTCTAAACAAATCTAACAAAAAATTTTATCATGACTGTATTTTGGGCATGATATATAAGTCTAGAGAAATTGTCTGCAGTAATTCTCCGGCAAAAAATATTCCAACCAAACAATTATATTTTCAAGAAAATAATTACAATTTGGATTAACAATTTCCTGTGGGTTTTTTTTTAATTAAGTAATTTATCAAAATAAATTTTCTGATGCTGCATTTGATTTTGCATACCAGGATCTGGCAGAACAGTGTGGTGCTAGGCAATGTAAGATATTTAGGTGTTAAAATCACCATTTTCAAAAAAAACAGCCCAGCAGTGTAGGAAGGACCATGCTGAATCAGGCCATCAGCTGTTTATCCCTGCAGGAGATCTTGTCACGTGGTGTTTCTTAGTTCTCTTAGAATTTCTTTAAAGCTTATTAAAAATCCAGTAGTCTGTCACTTGAGCTTCCTTATGAACCTCTATGATCCTTTTTCAGCACTTGAGAATTTTTCTTTATAAAAAGCCTGGTGACCACTCTGTCATGGTTGCAACTTTGATTAGTTTGGCTAGCATAGCTGTGAGCCTTGACTTGCTTAGTCGCCTACATTCTTTCTTTAGCTCACATTCCCTCCTTCACACCCTGGGTATAACACACCTTGGTTTCAGCTCATGTATCTCGATTAGTAGCTGATATATTCCTGAGATCCTGTAGAAGTCTGGGGAGGATTCTTGGACAGACTCAAGTAGCTTGTTATTGTTCATAGTGCATAATTGCTCTCTAACCTCTCCTATAGATGCATCATTTTAAGGTGTATCTTTTAGGTCTCTCATGATGCGTGTGAACCTCCCCACTTTGTCAAATGCAGAAAACTATTTTGATTTCTTTTCCAACAATTAATTTGAATTTCTCTTATTTGCTTCCTTTTAAAATAGATCACATTGTCAAGGTCTTGGACTCCTTGGTACTTTGTAGACCTTTTGATTCTGTTGATGGTCTGAGAAGACTTAAGCCGTTTTAATGCCCTCTGAAATTTGGACACTGTTGTAGCAAATAGGAAGATAAAAGAAAAGTGATGAGAAAAAAATTAACCCCACTCTAGTAATGTGCCTCAATGACAAGGACATTGAGGACATCCTGCCTCTGTGATGTGAGATGTGCCTAATTTTTTTCTAACTGAAGGGAAAATTATAGCATATGAAAGTACCCTCGCTCATATCATCATAAATATATGAAATTTACTTGGGAATGAAGGGGCTGAGAGGAGCAGCTCTGTGGAAAGGCCGTGCGATGCTGACTCATAGCGAGGGGAAGTTGCCAGCAGTGGAATCTTGTGTCACCCTGGGCAGCATCCCAGCGGCAGCAGTCCCCGGCCAGCGCCGTGCACATTTTATCGGCGCGGGGCAGGTGTCTGTAGGAATGTTTCTGGGTGAACTGCCTTCGCGCAGCAGCTCCCTTCGGCTCGTCCGGCTCTGCTCATCCTGCCCGCTCAGGACTCCGAGTGCAGAGCGAGTCAGGTAGAGCCTGACCTCACTGGGCAGAAGGGAGGCGTGTCAGAGAGGGACACGGGATGATGGATGCAGGAAGGGTTGCTTTGGGAAAGGAGTTTTCAGTTTTCCGTGCAGAGGTATGTGGAAGGAGACAAGCAGCGAGGGATTGACAGGTATGATGTGTAATGATTCGGTTTAAAGGTTTATCTGGAGAACTGGCTGCTAGTCCTAATGGAATGCCCAATGCCAGACTGTTTGCAAGTTCCTGTTTTAATAGCCTGGAGGGATGATCTTGGACTCACCTGCTAATGGTCCCCTCCCAGCTGCGGTCCCGCTCCCAGCAGGGTGCTGCTTATCGCTTGCATTAATTTGAAAGGAGACCTCAGGAAATTCTTTATGCAGCGGGGATCTGACACAATTGGGTTCTCTCTGGCCATTTAAAGCAACACAAAGAGTGTGGAGTGGACAAGAAAGAGGAGTACCCCCTACTAAGACATACAGAAGAGGAATTAGTCTCTGAAATGGAGGAAGAAGCAGCCTGTAGGAAAGATGTTCTGTTCGAAGCTTTTTTTTTTCTTCCAGTCAATAAAATTGTAAACTAAAACCTGGAGTCCCTCTTGCACACCTGAAAAATTCCCAGTGAGTGCCTAGAAATACCACTTCCTGTGAAGCTGATTTCATTTTTTAAGCCAAGGCATTTTAGAAATAATGCAGTTCAGTTAATTGCATGCTTAATAGGAAGAAGGGGAGCAGCTGGACAAATTTAAGCTGCAAATTTTGGATGATATACAGAGAAACTATTCAAAGTTTGTAAAATTTTTCTGTTTCAAAAAAGAACAAATTAATTCCTTTTAAGAGTGGTTTCTAAAGTCTTCACTGTTTTAGTGCTTTTTACTGCAACTCCATTGAAGAGTATGTTGTTTTTAATAGACCATACATACCAAATGGAAACAGTTAAACTCAGAGTTCAAGCCTTTTAATATTTGGGAATATTGGAATGTCAGGATTTTAAGTTTAAACATGATTACAAGTAAAGAGGCAGATGAGAAACTCATTTACAATTTGTTTGGACTTTTAATATTATGAAAATTCAAGATTGCTTAGACTAGGTGCATTTTGTTTTCTGGTTCTATAAACGCTTCTGTATAGCTAAATCTTTGGTTTTTTATTTAATTGATGAAAAATATACCTTAGAATCGTGAAACTCAACTGTAATCTCATGAGGAGGGATCTGCTCTGTTACTTTGTGGTACATAATTCTGCCATTTATTTTATGAACCACAGCTGAATTTGAAAGTCACTCATACAACCAGAGACCTTCAACAGTAATTTGAACAGTGCATCTGATTCTCTTGTCAAAAGTCTGCGTGCTGGATTATTTCTGTTAGTGTTCATGTAGTTGCAATGATTTAATTCTGTTGTGAGAAGACGATAATCAGTCCTTTTTAAAAACCGTTGATATGAAATATTTTTAGAAGGTTCTGTATTCAAATATTTCAGTTAAAAATTGGACAGCCGGATACTCTGAAGACAGATAATCTGTGTCTGTGAGAAATATCTGACAGGATAAACAAATCTTGTGTCTTTGTGTCCTGTTGGTTTCCAGAAAGTATGGTCTGTAGTATGTGCTAAGTGATCACATTTTTGGCAATTGCTGGTTATTATCTGGACACATGAATACAGTATGTAGTTCTTAGAGAATCAAATTTAGAAAATATTGGCTTTTTTTTCTGAGTTCAGTGTTTCACAAATGTTATCTGTCTAACCTTTTGCATTTAAATGGCTTTAAAAAAATCAAGAGGCCTGATAATTTTGAGGCCACGTTAGTGTTTTGTGTGTGAAACTGCCAGTACAAGAATAAATAAGTAGAATTAGAATAAACCCAGTTGCTTAGATATGATCAAAGGAAAAGTTGCTTTTCTTGTACACCCACAGAAGGTGACAACAGCAGCACCTTTTGGCTCTCAGATCAGCAGTATGTGAGGGAAAGGTTTTCATGGAAAAAGCTGTCAACCATAAAGTTATTTTTGGATGGGGTTGAAGAACTAGTGTGTCTACTCACTTGCATACCTCCCTTGTTCTATATACAGCAATTTGGGAGTTCACAGTCAGTGTCTAAAACCAGATTTCTTGTCAATTCAAGATCACCTTATGGCACCCAGATAGCAGAAAGCAAAACTCAACGTCTGAAATAAAAAATACCTTTAGGGGCAAGTACAAAAGGAGATGGTTATGCCTAATTCAGGTTTGCTTCTGGATGCCTAGGGACCTTGTAGAAATTGATTTCATCAAGTTCAGTGTGAAATGCATTGAAATTTTATATTTGACAGAAAATCTGGTAAATCAGCAGCAAAATAAATGATAACTTCAAAATATTGATTAGAATCTTGGTTCAACTAGAAGATGATGGCTTTCTATTTCAGAAGGAATGCATGGAACAAAAGATATAACAAGCAGATTTAGGAGTTCCTATTTGTGGAAGCTGCAATAGAACACCAGACCTAACTGGTGTGATGGGCTAAGCCAGTAACACTCACCTTTATGGTCAGAGTAGAAAGATGTTGTCAAGACTTGATTCATCTCAGCTGAAAATGTATATCTGAAATAGATCAGATATTTAGATGAGATGAATCTCAACAAATAATAAAATTCCTGGTTATATATGCTCAAATATATTTTGTTCTCAAAGGGGATTTCTGTTGGTTGCACTTTTCTCTTTGAGTAAACATGAAATTTTTTCTGTAATACCTTCTAAAAGTACGAGCTGCTTCTTGAGTGTTAGCCAATTTAAACATGGTAGTGCCTTGTCACATTTGAAGGATTTTCTTTGTTATTAAGCTCATACAGTAAATTTTGCATAATTAACTGTCAAATGCTTGATTATCACAAACAGTCAAATACACTTTACAATGTCGTTCATGTCAAAATTTAATAAGACTGTAATATCCTTTACATCACTTTTGCCAATCTCGCTTCAAGGGAGCTGAGTTATCGATTTTTTTGCTGGGCAATTAAAAGCATGTTTATAGAATTTTGTCAGCTTTATCAGAAATTAAACAAAACACATGTAAATGGCCTCTTGATGCCTGTTTTCAGGATATACTTTGCTTCTGTCTAATCATGCATTTGCAAGGAAAATATGTAGTTTAGGGCTATGGCCACATGTACTCCAGAAGCTCAATTGGCTATTTGAAGCTTTGCATTATTTTATAAGGTGTTTTCAGTGATGTTATTTTAAAGTACTGTTGCCTTCTGGTCCAATTTGTTGGGGTATTAAGTGCGTGTGTAATTTTGAAAAAACAGACCAAATGTGATCATGGAAATTTCTGAGCTTCAGTTCTCAGATCATTCACAACTTCTATGTTAACAGGGGAGGATAAGATACGAGTTGGAAATTATGCTGTTTATCAATTAGATTTTATAAAACCTTTTCAACAGTTGAGGTGAGTTATGCGGGTTGTCCTGCTTGGGGATAGTTGGAGTGCATTTTTTTCTGTTATTGTTTGGTTTCTTGTTCATTGATTGCCTTGAGTTGTAAAAGCATGTCTGCCTTTCTCAAGTCTGATTTATGCTTGAGGTCAGTCGAATTTTTGGTCTTTAGAACAAAAGAGCCATGATACCCTTCTGTCTTTAGCTCCTTGAGGAGACAGGCTTCTGCTATCAGTGTTCTGTTTGTTATGAACCTCCTATTTTTCTGAAACTTGAAGGACATGGTTAAAGTGGCCCTGTGGTTGCAGTGCAACATGAATGGTCTGCGCTGTGTAGTTGGTGTGGCAGCTTGTGCATGATTGCTGTCAGAAAGATTTTGTTGCTACTAATAGCTGTAGAGCCTTGGCTGAGATTGCTCAAATGCTAAATGAATTCTGCCAGGTAGTCAGTATTACGAAGGGTACAGTTATTTATTGTGTGCTCTGTATGTGCTTATTATCCCTGTGAGCACCCCAATCACTTTTCAAGCAGCAACGTCTTAGTGTTTAATTGACTTTGCTGGTATTTTCTACCTCAGTAACTTCACCTAAAAGGACTCACTGTAAGTTCAGATTTTAGTTTCTTTGCTGTTTTACTGCAAGTCTGATTTTTCTTCTAAGTTTATTCTGTAGAACGTGAAAAACAAATAGCAGATGCAGAGGAAATGTGGTTTTTTTACATTCGAGTAAGTCAAAAATACATTTAATCCGAAACAAAAAGTTCTTCTCTAAATTGTTTTGTTTACTTTTATTCACACAAAAAGGCTCATTTCTCTTTAGAATACTTAAGTAACAGAGAATTTGCATATTTCTAACATTAGGGTTTTTTAAAAAAACAACACAACCCAAAACTGCAAGACCACAGATTTCATTTTAATTTAGTCAGGGTTTGGGTTTGGTGTGGGTTTTTTTTTGGTTTGGTGATTTGTTTGGGTTTTTTTTTTTTGTTGTTGCTGTTAGGTTTTGGGGTTTTTTTGTTTTGGTTTTTTTTGTGTTTTTATTTTGTTTTGTTTTGTTTGTTTGTTTTTTTGAGAATACAATATCTCTGCATTGTAGTATCCCTTTTTCAAAAGCAAATACTTTAAATACTATTAATATTCATATGTAGTACTGTACTGTTATTTTATTTACACTTAAAATCATTTTCACCATGCTTTCCTGAAAACTCTATTACCTCAAGTGTTGTTATTTCAGGAATTTCAGCAAAACTGAAGACAGTTCTGTGGGTTTTGAGAAAGAGGCAGCCTCATTTGTTCCTTCCTTCCAGCACTGGGCATTTCCATAAACCGTCCATCCTTGATGCAGCATTTTGTAGAAGTTGGTCATTAATGTGTGGTTGCAGTTCAGTTTATTCTGAGCTCAAGTGTAATTCTTTCTGTTAATTTCTAGGAATTTAGAACATGATGAATTAAAGCACTGAGGGTTTTGTGAGCACTTGTCTTTTGATCATCAGTGATTAAATTATAAGTACTGTGAAGCTGAACACTGAGAGAACTTTAAGGTCATAGGAGGCAGTTCTATTAAGGGATTTTTCAAGTGCAGAATGATTAAATGTTTTTTATAAATTCAAGCACTAGAGGATAAGTGGTGATTGGACTAGACATGTTTTATTTGCTTTAAAAATGCCCAATAGAAGTTTAAATGCTTGTAGACAAGTAACAGGCCTTTATCACATGATATCTTTCATTTACAGTCTCCATATGTAGCCTGGTTTTGATTTCTAGTCCTTATGCATGTCTTACATTCATAAATTTTTACCATGAGATTTGTGTGAACATATAACTCCTTATCTGAATAAATGAAATCTGAATATACCTCTGTCAGGCAAGCTGAGGCAGAGGGGAGATAATTTTGAAACTGAAAGCTAAACAAATAATTTTTCTTTTGCCTCCACTTTTCATCTAAGCTTTGTCATGTTATTTTGATCAGAGAAATTATTTGCACATAACTCCATTATATTCTTTGAAGAGCTAAGTGTTAATTTTTGAACTCTTCTTCTGATTTTTTTTAATTATCTGTACTGGTGAGAATTGCAAATGATAAAAAAATAAATAAAAATTAATAATAAGGATTTTATGCAGGATGAATATGCTGACTGTTTTAGCGAAGAAATAATGTACTTTTCATCCAAGGAGAAGGCTCAGATTTTACAGCAGACAGACAGACTTAATGTCTGGAACTTTGTTCATATACACTACAAGAAAATTCAATGTGATTCTAGTTTTCTCCTCTGCAAGTTAGAGAAAATGTTTGCAGACTGTCTAAATAGCAGCATAAGAATGTGGTTCATGAACTGAAACTTCATTTTCACTGATTAGTTGCCCATTTTTACAGTGATGGTGCACAAACAGCACGTGAAACTATGTTTAAGATACCATTTAGGATTACCTGCAGGTAGTATACTCTCAAAGAATTCTGGCAACAACCTGCTGAATGCTTTATCTGCCAAGTCCCTATTTCAATGAAAGAAATTTCATTGTGTTGCATGCTGAACTCACCTAGGCAAGGATAAGAACCAACAAGTACCTCTCTTCCACATCCTTGCAATGTTAATGAAGAGATATTCCTGTTCCACAAGCACAAAATGGAAACACAGAGATGAAGACACTGAATTGGTTTCTTATATATGTGCTGAGCCTTAAGAATAAGAGTCTTTGCAAATGCCTTTTGTTTTTCTGCTTACATGTCTGGTGAGTCTGAGGAATTGACACACACATCACAGCTGGCCGATTTCAGGAGGTTGTATGAATAAGTGAATTTGCTTTCTAGGAGAAACTCTGTAGTAGAAAAACTCTTGGTCTGGTGTCCAGTTCTGTCCGAGGATAGATCTACTGCCTTACTATGACCTGAAACCCCACAGCTACAGATTTTCTGTCCCATGGAATTTAGGATCCAGCAGCTGGCACCTCTGTTTTGCATCTCCTGAAAGCTGGGTTCAGAAAGCTGAGCACTGCAGGAGTTTAGTTTGCGTTTGGATTGAATTGACAGCTGAATTACTTTTTGAGGATGATAATAAAAAGGTTTTTTGAAAAATAATGCAAATCATGCAAAATACAAAAATAAGACTTTATACTTCAGAAGTGTCTTTAAAATCTTTAAATACCTCATCAACTGTTTGTCATTAGAAGTTGAATTTTTATTGTTTCATTGAGAACCATTTTTTAAATAAAACCAAACTTATAGATTCATATTTCAGTTTCTTAATAGTATATCATATTGCAGTATTGTTATGTATTTATTAAATTCAAAGAATTTCACTCTAAGAAGCTTTTTATTGTTTATATTGAAAGGTATTTTCTCTTAGCTGGATACAAGAAGAACATAGAATCATGCTGAATCTGATGTACTGTAGTTATCTGTAGTTATCTTTGGGGTATTTGTCTGCAGGAAGTGAAATCTAGAAGACTAGATAGATCTTTAATTTCTTGTACCTCATCTTAAATACATTTGGTTTACATTTGTTTTGTAAATTTTTTCTTCAATTTTTTTTTAGAGGGGTACATCATGCTTTCTTTTGTCTAAAATGACTAGCTGAAATACAAAACTTTTAAACTTTTTTTTTAAGAAAAATCTTACTTTTTACTAGAATACAGCCATGAGAAGTAAGGAACTGAATGATTGATGTAGATTAAACCAGATGCATTCCTGACCATCTACTAATATTTTCCAATAAAAGTAGTCATCAGGATTAGTCTGGCTGTAATAAAATTATAAGCAGTGATTAGAATAAGTTGGATATAGTGGTATGCTATATCAGTTATTTAAAAAAATTGCCTAGCATTTCTGAGAAGTTGTAATTGTTATGCTGCTGGTGATAAGGGAAGGTGACACTTTCAAAACTGAACTTCTCAGATGCACTGAAAATGGTGCAAGTTAAACTCTCCCGTTCCTTTGTGAGCTGGGTTTTGCAATATAAAGAATTAATACTGTGACAACTCTGTAATCTGTTCAGTTTAAATGTCTTATACTTCGGTGTCAAATTCAACAATGTAGAGGATAAACGTTGATGTGCTAACAGAGAAATTGCATCTTAAAGTGGTTTGCTATGTTAGGAATCCTATAGGATGTGGTACAGGCATGACCTGCTAAGGATCGACAGCTCAAGTAAAACACAGAGGCTTGATAATCATTATTTTTAAGAACTTGTTTATCTTATGTGATCCTGCTACACTGATGCTTTCAGCACAGGCAGAGAAAGTTAAAAAAATGCTTATTCCTGAAATGAACTTTTCTAAGGTTTCTCCAGCACTGCTTGACTGCCTCCATGGTTTGGTCTGTTTAGGTTATTTTCCCTCTTTAAGTGATTATATCCTGCCATGTAAGTGGAAAATCGGGAATTAAGTAGTTGCAGCTTGGCAGACTCCACCTATTTTCTGGAAACCTCTGTCTACCATTGTTGCAGTGATATTTAATATTGCAATTGTAATGTGTTTAGATTATTTTGGTATAGATATTCCATTGATTGTATCCTATTTATGTCTACTGCCATTACAAAATACTGCTTGGCAATATTTCATTCACCTTTATCAAGAGTTGCAACACTTTATATTAACAATTGTTTAATTACCTCTAATTGAATAAGAATTGTGGAATTGCAATTTTTTAATTCTTTTTGCAGTCTTGATTCAGAAGAGTGACATGCTTTGATTGAATACTAGTGATGTGTTTGTCTGATGTTTTCTCTTTGTGAGAAGTATAATCTACCTGAGTAATGTTTGATCTCCAGATTGTGAGGTTCTGAAATGGTTAACTAACATTAAAGGTGTTTAAAAACCATATATTAACAGATTGAAATGAAGTGCTTGGAGAATATTTATAAAATGCAGAACATCACCCACAATGTGTCTGTCACAGATGGAAGAAATGAATGTATTGACAGGTGTGCAATCGATAGAATAAGTTTCTAGACCTAAAATCCTTTCCAATATGCCAGAAATTAACAGTTTGTCTTCAGTATTGGATGTGAATTAGCTTGAACAGAAGCTTAAGTCCCATTAGGAAGCCAGTGTTTTATTGCCTGCATATTGGAAGAAATAAATTTACTGTGTTTTCTGAGAATGTGACTATGAAATGTGTTCCTGAAACACTGGCCAGACAGCATGGTGCAGTTCTAACTCGTGTGTTTGCTAGGGATAAATATATACCACATTTTAATTTATTTCCAGAATCAATGTACTAGAGAACTCACCATACATGACGTGATTTCAGAAGACCCAGTGCTTGGTTTGCAGTTTGCTTCCAGACTCTTAAGTGTACAGGTTATTTCATGTCTTGATGCTACTGTGCATGTTTAGACTGGCTGGTTTCATTAAGCCATGAGAAACAGCACAGACTAAAGTGATCTTCTGTGTGATCAGAGAGGTACCTACACAGCCTAGATTTTCAAAGGGAGTGGAATGGCTCTATCTGACAACAGGTTTTCACTCTTATAGTAGCTTGTAAAAGTCACAGACGAGTACTGGCAACCAGCTAAACAGTAGTGGTTTTCATATGTTTGCTGAGGGAAGATCACACTCCTATTCTAAAACAGCAGGGAAAGACAATGATTCTGACTTTACTGTTGTCATCTCTCGTCACCACAAATGTGTTGGCTACATCCCACAGGTGAATCTCCTTGTACTGGTAGCATATGTGGTGCTTCCTCTGTCAGCCTCTGAAATGTTTCTTATTTTACAGGAGAAGTTACTTGGTGTAGTAGGCAAGACAAGATCAAGTCCTTCTTATGAATGTGAATCCTTGTACCGAATTCACACTTGACTGTTCTTCCATGCAGTACAAATGCCATTCTCTTGTGACAACAAATACAGGGCAAAATAAATTTTGGAAACCACCCCCATTGTTTCAGCCATGTGCGTGTACACAAATTGTTCTGTTCACATAAATGAAGTTGGGAAAGGATGATGTATATAGTGACTTTCTTGTGGTTCATCCTTATATATTAGTTTATTAAAGCATAGTACTCGTCAATGTATACAGCAATTTTAATAGTATGATTTATATTAACAATACAGATAGTGTAGTGGCTGAAGAGGCAAAAAGTGCTTAAAACAACATTTTTGCATAATGATTTATTTTGGGGCGTAGAATACAAATTGCATAGAATTTAATTGCTAAAGCTGGTTAAGTGTAAAATTAATTTTAGTATGACTTAAGTGAAACAGTAACTTTGATATACAAGACAAGCAATTTAAAACAGCTGCTGGTTACATAGGTTATGGTTTCAACTTTATAATAACATTTAATATGATTCATTGATATTATACCTCCTAAGAATGTCTCCTTAAATTGAAATGCTGATGTTAAGGGAAGGTATTTGTATTGGTGATGCTGCATTATGGAATTTAATTGGATAACTGCTGATGTTTGTTAAGTACTCCATATGTATGTGTACGTTTAAAAATTTACAATGTCTCTTTTAAACATAGTGCAAGAACTACACAAAGTAAAACATTGTGAGTAATAAGTGTTTTGTCCCATCTACCTTTTGACAGGAGAATTAGATGACAGAGAACAGGCAAAGCTGGAAGTAAAAGTATGGGATCCAGATAGCCCCCTTACTGACCGTCAGATTGACCAGTTTTTAGTTGTAGCACGGTAAGATTAAAATCCTCTCATAAAAATATCCTTTTCCTTTTTCTACTGACTACTTATTCCCCTATATCGTGTTACTCATCCTGTTTGCCATTTTGTGAGCCCTTCTCTTTCCCACAGTTAGCTAAAAGAGAAAATCAGACCCTTTTGTATATTTATTGAAGCTACCAATACAGGAGAGAGAAAAAGAACAAGAGTTTTGGAATAATGCTACACTCTCTGTATTTCGTGTTATAGTAGAATTTGATACTTTGAATGTAGATGTCAATTTGATTTCCCCTCAGAGTAAATTATTTCAGTGCTAATAATAATTTAGTCTTGTGTTTTACAGTACTTGGAATTTCATGGCGTAAAATAGAAGTTAAGAGTAGAAATAAAGAAAATGTTAACAAATGAAATGAGTGCAGAACTTGTCACATATGCATGGAAGCTGAATAATATACAGTGCAATTTTGGATGAGTATTGAAATAAAGTTTTTAAATCCTGTATTTCATTAGTGAAAAAAATCAAGTCATTTCAGTTTTATAAATTAACATGATTATGCAGATTTATGAAGACAACAGCAAAGTTCTTTGAATTAATAAATACGTTTAGAAATGATTTCTCTACTTTAAAAAAAAAAACTTCAAAAATTTGTAGGTTTCTTACTGAAGGACAATTCCACATTCATAAGAGACAGCAGGTTTCACCTATCCTCTAATTCATACTTACAAAGGTACTGTTCTAATGATAGCAGAGGGCACAGTTCACATCTGGAGTTTTTCCTGAGTAAATCCATCTCCTGTATTTTCTCTAACCTGCTTGCAGAGTGTAATCTCAAATCCTCTTAGGCAAATAATTCTTTTACATGGTTTCTAGCTTTTGGGTTTTTTTCTTTGTCCCCTTTGAACAAAATATTTCAGGAGGGAAAAAAGAAAAAAAGCTGCTCTATATTTTCCAGCTTATGTGTATGGTGATATGGGATGCTGATTTATTCATATACAGTTCAAGTGCTGATCCACTTGTTTTTTTTCCTTACTCTCCCACTTGGAATGTTGTATCATTTCTATACAATACTAAAACTTTTCTTTTTTTTTAAACGTGCCCTTGTTTAGTTTTCAAGCAAGACAGAGAGGTTTAGGTGTTAACAGGTGTTCAGAAGGTCTCAGTGTCTGGTAGATGTTCCACAGAAACCAGGAACCTGAAATACTTTATCACCAGCAAATAATACCTGGGGATGTATGGCCAGACTATTATGGTGTGCCCTAAAGAAATATCTGCATGAAGGTTGTGAATTTTGTAAGAGTTAGTTCATTGCTTTTAAATTCCTCTACTTGGTATTTCTCAGCCGCTCTGGGGAGCTCAAGTAGTATTCTGTGGAGCCAAAAATGTTCCCCGAGGAATGTAGCAGTAAGCAGCCTGCTGGAAAGTAACAGAATAAATAAATAAACAAGAATAATTAAGTACATAAAGAAGAATATGCTTCTCTCTTCCTGTTGTTTAAGACATCCTTTGCAATGCTGTGCCCTGACCAAGACTGCATTTTTTTTAAAGTTGATACATTTCTGTAAAGATGGTTTCTGTTATAGTGGATCATGGCTGATTAATTGTTAACTATCCAAGGTCTTGTGGTATGACCACATTCTAGGAGAATGACCATCTGTAATCAGGTATTACTCAGGGGCAGCTTTGTGGATGTTCTTGCACAGAACTCTGTTCATCTTTGGAAGCTGCTTTGCAACTGACAGAAATGATTTCCAAGCTCCTGTGTACTTGTATTCACAGGATGCACTGAGTGGCTTCTGAGACAGATTTTTATGAATTTCTGTAAAAATAGTTCTGTGCTGATTTGGTGGCAGCTTTCGATGCAGTGTGTTGTGTGCTTGCAGGATTGATACTGGGCCATTATCCATGACCGTTAAAAGCTGCTGGAGTAAGAGTGGAGAGCTGGTATTGCGATGTGGTAACAGTGCTTACAGACAGCCCTGCTGCAGCCTAACTGCAGTTCACTAGGCATTGGCTGTGCCTTCTGGATTTCCAGTTGGAATGATCTTTCTCTGGTTATGTTTAGTTCTGCAAATTTGAAAATATGACAAGAATAATTTTTTCTTACATACCTTCCCAGGTGTGATTTTCCTTAAGTATGTGTATGCTATTGTGTTTGACATTTTAAAAGCATTTTCAAGTGATCCTTTTTAGATGCTGTTTCAAAGGAATTGAGTATTTCTCCTCATTTTTTTCCAGTCTGATCTGCTTGAAAGAAGAGTTGCTTTTGCCCTTAAATGCTTTGGCTTTTTCAATCACACAAGCAGCTTTGTTGTTTTTTAGGAAGGTGTTTAAATATTCTTTTTATTTGTGTTGCCCATTTACAAGTGTATTTATATGTTTACCTTGGACTCATAGCTTTCCCAATCTTACAAGGTTTGTTAACTGTCTCAGGAAGGAGAGGCCTTTTCTAGATTTATATGCCTGATGACTGGGCCTCTCACTAAGCCCTAATATTCAATAATTTCCTGCATAGAAAGGTAAAAGAGTATTGCTATACAGAAATTAGAGATAACGGTGCCAAAAAAATGGTGCAGATTTGGAAAAAAGTGGAAGGATCCACAAGCTTGTCCTCCTCAAATAGTCTTGCTTGACATACAAATCTTGAAAGTACCTTATTGCTGCTGCTGAAGCATAATTTGGGTCAAGACTCTTGCTTGAACTAGCCAAAGCATCTGTTAGGAGAAGCTTGAGGCATCAGACTCATGTATTCTGGGTTTGGGTTGTCTTTTGGGTAATGTTTTTGCTGTGGCAATGAAACGTTCAGCATCGTTTTCTACCACATTCAAATAAGGTACAACTGCATCAGCCAGTTTTTCTTCTGGGTCTGCCAGCTTCAAAGGACAGGACTTTGAGAAGCTGCAACAGCCATTTAGATCTGCCCACAGTAGCAAATAGATCAGTATAGTAGGATTTCTAGAGTTTAAATGTTTGGTGTTGAGGTCCTAGTGTCCATGCACGCTGCACATTTTGAGCAGTTTTATTTGTAGTCATTACTCTAATCAGGTCCTGTGTACTAAATATGTATGAGTATGTGAAACTACTTTTAACAGAAGCCCAGTTTGTATGCTATGAGATATGAGCAACTTTTTGTTGTTGCTTAAAATGCAGTAGGTAAAAACACTGGGGACAGGGGCTTTTAAACTCGGCTCCTGATTTAAACTGGTATAGATACACACTGTTTCCTCCAGTCATCAGTCTCTTATCATTTCTAATATACTAGGAGTACTTAATTGCATTACTGGATCTTATGTTCTTTTTGTAATACTGTCCCAAGTTCCACAGTTTTAGGAAACAGAAGCATTCCTATTGTCTGTATAAAATAATAGTCCTGTCTTTTTTTGGTTTTCAGAGTCAAAAAGATCCTGTCCAGTCTCAAATGCAATAGGAGGTGTTGGCATCTGGACAGATGCTGAGAGCTGAAGAAATGACCCTTTTATTTTTTAAAATTTTTCTTTCTACCTGCTAATTTGGTCTACAGTTCATTGCATGATGCATTTCTGGTACATTCTAGTTCCATCTGTGTGCTTTATGATTCAATGAAACCGTTAAGAATGTAGTTCTTTTATTCTGCTTCATCTAATTACGTTACCAACATAGTCTTCTAGAAGGAATATATTTCTAAATGAAGCTATTTTACAGATATTTGTGGACCCAGCTTATTTCTAACTAAACCAGAATTTTGAAATCTGATTAAAATAGCCTAGAAGCATTGCATCTCTACATTAAAATTTTGTACTTTGATTTCTATGACATTTAAATGGCTTTACATAGCTCTATCTGACATATTTCTCTTCGAGTGCCTGCTTGTTTTTTGATGTAAAATCACAGAAGAATGGAAAGTTACTTGTTGGTCATGTTAAATTCGAGCTTGATCCTTCCTGTGTTGTTCCCACTTTTCCATTTGCTCTAGGACAGTGATTATATTCATTTTCTGTTGGTTAGTATGTTGTAAGTGCTCACAGTATGTTGGTGTATTTGGAGATGTTCTGATTGTTACATTAATTTATCTTACAGTGGAGACAGGAACACAATGCACCTTCAGCTGGCAAGGTGTCTTTCTTCATCCTGAGGAAAATAATGCAGTCATGAACTGAGAGCTTTAAGTAGAAACATTTACAGGTGTAATCAAACAGTAATGCACTGTTCTTGTGAAATAATTCATTATAGTCTGTGGCAGTAGACCAGATCCCCTAAGCTCATAAATGAAAATAAATACATAAAAGACATCTGTTTGAACGCTTCAGTATTATAATGTTTCTGGATTCTCTGGAGGTGCTGAGAAGTAAAAGGAATTGAAGTTCATTAAAGAGGTAATTAAATTTAATGGCAGAATTGCAACATAAATTTATGCAGCAAAAATGGTGAAAAATCTTGATGCCAATGCTGCGCTCACAAAACTGGATGTTTGCTAGCAAGGTGAATTACAGCATCTAATGGTTGGCAGATGGTTTGGCAGTAAAAAGGAAAAATATGTTTGTGTCAAGTTTACCAGGCGTATCAAAAATTCTATGTTTCTGCCTGTCTGTCATGCCTGGCTAGTATATGTTTATTCCTTTGTGAGTTTTGTGTTACTGTACTTCTTGACCCAAATTCATTTGAAAAGAACTAATTCAGACTTGGAGATGAATTTTTTGTTTTAATATATATAATGAACTTTGATCTATCTCAGTATAAGGAATACATTTCTTTTGCAGATTTGTTATCTACCTGCTTTTACGGGGCTGTACATCTCCTCTGTGACTGTGAAATTGCAGGATGGCAAACAGATGATGTCTTAAATAAAATCCTGTGAATTAAACTACTTTTATCTATTGGTTTCTATTTCTGTTGAATAAGAAAGATTTCACATATGTTTCATTTCTATTCGTATAGTAATGAAAGTGAAGGTGGGTTGTAGCATACATTTATATATCATGCCATGCTTACTCTAACTTTGAGAGTCTTTCAGCAAAAGAATAGTGGCAGGTGACTTTTGATGTTTATCATGCCACCTCCCTTTGTGCTGTAAATACCTGAAGTGATAATAATGAGGCATAGCACTGTACAGGCAGTTGCTTAGAAATGCAAAGAAAACATCTATTGTGACAGCATCATTTTACTTTGAATATGTTCAGCAGGTCAGATTTTGCAAAACTGAGTAGTAAAAATCTCATGTGTATTTTCAGTTTTAAATTAATGTTTTGTTGCTTGCATGTGCCTTCACTGAAGATGTTTTCTTTTTTTCCTTCTTTCCAATATTTTAAGTGTCATGATATTTCTTTAAAGAGCAATCAGATATTAATTTGCTGTTTTTTAAGTTCAGAGCAGCCTAAGAGGTCATCTTTTAGGACTGTTTCAAATTTAGTGTGAAGAGGAACATTGGAGTAAAGAGAAGGAAAACAAAATGTTTCCTTTCCTAATATGTAGAAAACCACCAAAGATCACTTAATTGTGTTCCTCAAAGCTATTAGCTCAGAGGTGAGGCATGGGTCTCATTCATTAGTTTGCAAGTATCTGTGCAGAACTGTGGATTTGCAGATTCGTGTTTGCACAGATACGGTTTCCTTCCAACAGCTTTGTCCAGAGTATACCCACTACTTGTCTGGTATCACTGAAACAGACAAGCAGTGTAAAACAAAAGTGAGCCGTTTTGAAATAAACATCCTCAGATTGAGAAGAATGTATATCTCAGTTGGATTTTCAAGAATACAAGGTAGAAGAAAATTGAGAGTTACTTGCCTGCATCCAGAGCATTCTGGATCTGATTTGATGCTGGACCACTATGGCTAGTGGGAGAAACAGAGGCTGTTTTTATCCTGATGCATAATTGCAGTGGTTCCAGATTTTCTTTGGTAAATAACAGCCCTTTTCAGAACTAGTTACTGATGAACCACCAAATCTTTGGAAGCTTGTTAGGACAGTCTCTTGAGTTTGCTGCTTCTTAAGTTCTTTGGCTACCACTAATATTAATCTTATGCAAGAATTTGAACAATTATTTCTTTTAATGTCTTAGACTGGAGCTATAAGAAATTTGGAGCAACATATTTTCTGTGTTCAAAATTTCATCTGAATTTTTTCATAAAAGTAAGGCACACAGGGATAGCAACGGCAGCAATCTCTCAAGTTTTTTGGACATAGGCCTCGTTGAGTTTTGCTGAATTTGAGGATTTGTTCCATAATCTTAGATCCTGGCGCTGGACTATATCCATTTGTTTTGTTTGTATGGTTGTCAACTGGAATCTGTCATAAATCCTTGAGAGCACCTTCTTGGTTCTGCTCTTTAAGATAATTAAACCAAGGCAAACCTAATTAAGGTAACACTGTTCATTTGGTCTAACCCTCTAAGCTCTTATAGCTGCTTGCTGATGCAGGCTGCGCAGAGAGTGATCTCCCTGCTGATAATACCAATTGTTTGTCTTGTCCATCTCTCTGCCACCTGTGTAATTCACTGTCTTTGTGACTTTTGGCTTGAGCTTATTTGGAAAATGTGGGGAGTGTTGGTTTCTCTTTGAAGTCTAAGTATTTTAATGACACAATGAATCATTCATAAGTAGCTTACTGAGCACAGTTTTTTGGGTTGTCTGTTTATTATATTTATTAATGAATTAAATATCATTTCAGTTAACGATTTACAATTATTCTTTGAATTCTACAAGCTTAACAAGATATTAATATTGAAAGTTTGCTAAGACAAATGAGTGGTTAAGGTATGACTATTTAGCTTGTGTTGGCTTAATACTGAATTTTATTTTAGGTAGGTGAAGACAATTCTGTATCTTCTGGAAATGGCACTGTTTAGTTATTTATTTTGTTCCTTTTCTAAAACAATTCTTGAATGGTGGAATTAGAAAAAAATCATGCAAGGAAAAATGACAAAGGTAGATTTTGACCTTTGCATCAATATGTACTTCATATCTGTATTTTTAATTGAAAAACATAAAAATTAAGGTATTTTCATGATTTCTAAAATTAATATTGAATTTGGATGTGAATTGCATAGCTAGATTATACAAAACACTGTATGTCACTATTTAGTTTTGAACCTAGTTACTATTTAACAGCCAAATGCTCTAGAATTTCTACACTTACTTGGAAATTCACTGTTTTTCACAAGTTTCTATGGAAAGGAGAACTGGAAGTTTGATTTCAAGAGAGCCACAGACATGCATGCATCTCACACCTCCACACCCCTCATTTGTGCTCTATACCATCCCCATCCCCTGGCCTGTCCCTATTGACACCCCAAATGGTACACTGCCTGCATTTTATTATATATTATTTATTTGATCTGTTCTTATTGTTATTATCATATTTCTTCCATTATATTTTATGCTGATTTTATTGTATTTCATTCTATTTTTTTTATTATTTTATTTTATGTGGTTTATTTATTATTAATTTTTTTTTTTGCACTCACGTGCTCCGAACTCCCACACAGCCTTCTTCTGATGGTTGCAATCTTCTCCTACGCAGCACTGGAAGCAAAGTCCACTGGTGCATCAGTTCTTCCTTTTCTATCACTTATTCAGAAGAAACCTAGCTTTATATTGGCTGTTAATTTTGACTTTACATTCTGGGCAACAAAATACTCCTGGGCTCTGAAGTCAGCCTCAAAAGTTTGATCTGCCAGAGAGTGGCTGTGAGAACATTCTTTGTAGTGTTCGTAGCATACTTAGACTTTATTTTAAAAATGTTGTCAAAAGACAATCATTTTAATTATGTAAAAGGAAAATAAGCTAGCAGGTAGCTGCAGAAGGGAAATACAGTCATGTCACATTCACTGGTTTTAGCAGTAGGGGCCGAAGGATCACAGGAAAGACTGCTTAGCTACAGCCCTTATCAATGCCAACATTGATAGGGTTGACAGACTATCAGGAAATTCGTTCATAATAGAGCCTTATTCTTGGGAGTGATTTGGGAACAAATACTGTTTTATGTACTGCCAAACTTTAAAATGAAAAAAAAGAGACTAGAATGTGTGTGTGTGTTCTTGTCTCATATTTGCCATCTCCACAAAGAGGGAGCAAAGGTTGTGGAAAAACATTTGAATATCACTTATTTATTCCACAGCCTTTAGAAATCTAAAGCAGTTAATACCAGGGGTCTGAATCATTGCTGTTGAATCTTAACTTGTAAGACTGTTGTAGCAAGTACTGAAACATGCATTCAGTAATAAATCTTTTGAGATTCCAGATAAAATTGCGGTAACATACTTTATTATCAGTTTCTCCATGATCATTTATAACTTCAGTGAGTTTAAGTCTTGGTGCACGTTATTTTACTGCTGAATATCAGATTTATGGGATACAGCAATGTGTGTTTATCTGTCAGTGACATTCACCCCTGGTATGATTCTGCACTTGTAAGTTGTGTGGGGTGTGATTGCTGAGTGAGGCTTGAGTCCCTATGGCCAAGGATTGCACTGCGTTACATCTGCTACGTAACTGGGTCTTTGAATTTATAAGGGCTTATGTCATAACTGCAACAAATGGGTTTTTTCAGATAGTAATGTGACACAATGCACCTCAAGAGTCATTATACAAATCCAGGTACTGGAGAAACTTCTGATCTGTTTATTGATAACCTTTTATGTCTCTGCATCTTTGCTCGTTTCCTGTATGTCATGCTGGGCCCAGTCAAATTCTCTATGCACCTTTTCCTTCACATAGATGTACTTCCAAGAAATGTTTACTGCTCTCCAAGAAAATTTTACAGTCCAAGTAGTGAACAGGCTAAGTGTAATAGGTGCAGGTACAATTCATCAAAAAAAGGTGGAAAAGAAAGTAAAGTTTTGGAAAAAATGCACCCATTTCAATAATGGAATACTTTAATTAAGTAGATTGAGAGATCCATTTATTTCATTATTGCTTAAAACCTGTGACAGCACCAGGATTTTGAGGGTACCTTAGACTAAGCTAATATGCTTTTTTTGGCTCACTAATGGAAGTAGTAGACATGTACTACTGAAATGAATAAAATGTTTTTAATTTCCTCATGGGGACATGGTGAACACCCTTTTTAATTTGAATTATAATTTTTAAGCACTATTATAGCATTTTAATTTTAGAAAAAATAGTCCCAATGGTAAACCCCAAACTGTGGAGGCCGTTTGACTTCATAATTAATTGAAAAATTGATACATTAAGAGGTTGGTAATGAGAATTCTCTAGGTATCTTTTGTTTCTGAGCGGCTGTTCTTATATGCGCATTGTTACTTTTGGGGGCAGAAGGTCAGAGCTTTTGCTGCAGTGCTTAGTGATTGTCTTTATCAAGTTGTTCTTTGTTAGCAAAGGTCTGAAATCTTAACAGTAATAGTATGTGACTTCCGTGTGTGAAAGGACACTTCTATAGATATGACACAGTCTGATATAAGGGATTACATCTGTCTGTGTATTTACGGCTGCTCCTGTTCCTCTGTTGCAGTGCGGTTGGCACGTTTGCTCGAGCGCTGGACTGCAGTAGTTCTGTCAGGCAACCCAGTTTACACATGAGTGCCGCCGCTGCTTCCCGAGACATCACACTGGTAGGTGGCTTCTTAGACATCCTAAAACTTTTCTATCCGTGAATTCAACACTGTCTGGTACTCCAAAGTCCCCATTTTCTGCCTGTTGTCCTTCAGATACCTGCATGCAAGGGGGATGTGTGGAGGGGGGTGTGTGTGTGCGCATGTGTGTGTGTGTTAGAAAATCCTGTGTGTTTTCTCTAAGCTTCTCAGTGCTGCCCTTGTAATCACACTGTGCAACACTTGACTTTAATTCTGGATCACCCACAGCAGACTGGATAATGCACATTGTATAGGGATTCATTTGGAGCAGCATCATTTTAAGTATGTGGTAATAAAGCTGACTGAAAATTGTGTGGATAATACTTTGTACTTACTGGATGTATATGTCATCATATTTTCTAAAGGATAAGCAATCTGACTTTGTAAGCATATTTTTAAGAACATTGTAATTAGCATATTCCTACTGTGTTTCCTTGGTATGCTGTTCACTCTTAATGTAAGCACCTGCATCTTTTAGAGAAAGGGAAAAATATATTGATTACAGGTTTGTTTCTGCATAATCATACTAGCTGAGATGAGAAGGTGTGCTACAGTAAATAAAGTATGCAAGAAACACTCTGTGAGACAAAAATATTACTGTTTTAGAGAATGAAGTTTTACTTAGGTTTCCAAAGACATCAACTGTTGTATTATTATTTTAAATATTTTTGTACCTAAACATCATCACATAGTTTAAGCTAAAGAAGACTTGCTATTTGCCAGATACTGGAGTATTAGAATTAGAGGAAACTCAATAAAACTAACAGATTAGTTTAAAATTGTTAAGGCACTGCCTTATAAAGTGAATAGAGAGCCCCTAGAATTCAGTTGCACAAACTTTTGTGGGAATGGGCAGTACCAGCAGGTTAAAAAAAGGTTAGAAAAATTATGTCACCATATAGGCCATAAATTTGTACTGAGGAGAATAGGGAAAGGTGTACCTTCTGAATGTCCTCCTTCTGAAGCTTTGCAGATGCTGGTCAATGAAATGGGAATTGACCTCAGACTGTGATTAGACTTACCTGAATATTTTAGCTAACATTCCTTGGTGCTACTGTAAGAGACACAATACTTAGTTAGATGGGTGATTGGTCTGATTCAGTGGGACAATTCTTGTTTTCCACATAAAATAATTATTTTATTATGATGAGAAAAATATTCAATTTATTACCTTTTGCAGTGTACTCAAAGACTATTGAACAGGAAACTGATTTAGTCTGGGCTATGATAGTACCATAAAGGCAGGGGCAAAATGTAATGTTTTCAGTAATAATCAAAATGAATTTTCTGTTTCATAGTTTCTAATATCACAGTTTCTAATATGACTTACAAATGCAATTCTGTGCACATTAAATACTTTTTTTTTCATCAAAATAGTTCTTTAACATTTTTCATTTTATTAGTATTTTGTTGGATTAATAATTTCTAATAAATTTCAAATATTGCATATCCCTTCTTTATTTGCAACCTGTATTCAGTGATTAATGGAGTGGATTTATCCTTATGGCAATTTCTCATTTGAAAATACATGTGCAATGCTGCTAATAAAGGGATACTTTGTTTGAGTGCCATGTTAATGTTTCTCCATTGCAAATGATCCATTAAGTTCCATTACACTTTAAGAAAGGCATATCTTATAATGAGGCATCAGAGGAGCCACCCTAGGCTTAATTATTGTGTCTGTCTCTTCTCATTTTCCTACCCCCTCAGCTTTTTAAAACCCTACTTTTTTGCTTTTTTTGCAATGTACTTCATTCTAAGTTAAGAAAAGACATATTTGTCATTATAATAGTTACTTTTTCAGACATTTCTGTGTTAATTTGGAGTGTATTTTCAGCAGCAGTTAAGGTTAGTAAAGACATTTGCAGAACTTGTGATGTATCTCATTTATACTTTGGACATAGGTGCATAACACTAAGAAAAATATACCATCTATCTTCTTAATGCAAGGCAGATAACCCTTGCACCTGAGGTGCTGATAATGGGATTTCTGTACGCCACACCTGTGGCTTTCCAGTGTTCCTAATTAAGTTTTAATCCTAATTAGTTTTAATCAGAGATAACTGTAAACAGACTGATATTAAAAAAAAAAAAAAAAAAAACAACAAACCACACACACACACACAAAAAACCCCAAACAAACAAAAAACCAAAAAATCACAAAACAACAAAAACCCCTGCCTAGATTATGAACGTAGATAAATTCAGGGTTGATGTACACATTTCTTGCAGATGAATAACAACTGAGAGGCTGCTTTCAGGCTCCTTTATTTTGAAAACATAGGGAAGGTAATGAGACAAGATAGGAAACCCCCTGCTTTTAGAAAACCCTACTGAAGACCTGAAACAATGTGTATTTACCTTCTTAGATGATAATGGTCTTCTCTTACAGTGGTAAAAGCTTGTGAGACAACCAACTTCAACTTGTATTCTGGCCTTCTCAAAGGCAGTGCTTTATCTTATCATGAAAATTGATCTCTAAGAAGAGAAAGAGACTGGGAAGACCTTCTAAATATTTCATAGTGCATATACTGACCATGAGAGCCGTTTTTAAAGCAAAGCAGGCTGATGCCATCACTTTCTGCTTGTGGTGGGTTTGTTCACAAGAGCTTATGTGACCTTACTGTAGGGACCTAAATCTGATATTGAATGTCTCTTCAAAATGAAAAGTATGAGCAGTCTTTTCCTTTGCTTTTTGGATGGTGTCTTTTTAATGATTTTTATTAGACTTCCATATATGTGGCTCCTAAGGTAAACACACTTAAAATAAGATTGAATCGGAGAATCTACACTCAGTTTCTAGTTTGAGTGCTTTGTTGGAGGCAGCTCAGTCTGGGATTGCAGCTGTTTTGGGAGCTGTGTTGTGTGGCTGGTTGCAGGATGCCCTCTCATGCCCTTTCTTCCAGCTCCATGCAGTCCTTCCAGTTATTAGTGGAAAGTTTCTTTCTCTGCCTGCTTATATTTGGTGAGTTGCCTCTCACCTGCATGGCTAACACTTTTCCTCTGGTGGGCCCCCATGTCTGGGCTGGACAGCATGCTCTGGGCAAGAGTTCTTAGGGAAGGGTGGTTCTTTCTCTGTCCTTCAAGCTCCTGTTTGGGAGAGGCAATGCCAGGTCTCCCAGCCTCCTGCTTCTTAGGGTAAAGATAAAAAGAAGAAATTCTGGGACCTTTTCTCTCAAGCTCTACTGATACATTTAGGCTTCTCGTGCTTTTGCTACCACGATTTGCACTGCAGTGTGGAAATTTGATGCAGATAATGGCTGACAAACCTGTAGAAGGCTAAGTTGTTTTAAAAGAACTTGTCAGCGGTCTTCTGTCACAGAACAGCCCAGTGAAGACAGCACTTTTCCACAGAGTTCAGTTTGAGTCTTTTCTTGAGTAGTATCAAAAAAAGCATTATGGAGTCAAATGTTTATTATAGATGAACAATGAATGCAAAGCCAAGAGCAAGCTTGCAATTTATTCACTTCTGTTGTCATTTTTATGAAAGTTGGTATCAGTGAATAGATCTGGATTCAGCAGCTGCTTGGAAGATGCCCTATGTGTACTGCTTTTCTGAGGGCTGCAGTTTAAACAAGGATTTAAACCTTAGTAATACATCTACTGTAAGGGTTCAATCTTTAGACTGGGTTTACTCGTTGCCTGAATGGTAAACAATAAACCAGTGATTTCAATATACATTCTTTAATATGAAGCTGATGGGTTTTAGGCATTATGTTACATATTTTCATATTAGATATTTGATTTTAATAATGGCTTTTTTCCAGGCTGGTGACTTTGATTGAACCATAAGTAAAATGCTACATTGCAGGATAATAGTGACCTTGCTTCTTGCAGACAAAACAACTTCAGAATATTGTGCTTGATAGCACTCAAAGACTTATAGTAAACACTGGAGAAAGACAATAGTCATTCATACAAGATGGCAAATGATCAGAAAAATCCATTATTTTCAGTAGATTTGTATGCAGAAGCTCAGCTGGAATTGCTGTACTGACATGTAGTGCAGGAGTGTTCCTTCCTTGGAAGGTTTTCTCATAGCTGGGTTTGTGGTTTTGTGAGAGTTTGCACGCTGCACTCAGAGCTCAGCACTGCGGTGGGACACACTGAAAGGAGAGGGATACAGAGTCACAAACATTATCACCCTTTTAACTCTAGTACCTCCTTCAGCACAGCCAGCTGGATTGTGCTGATGGGCTCTTTGGGGACGCTGAGTCAGAAATGCTCCTTGTGTTCTGCTCATTTTCCTGACTGGTGGGTTTGTTTACTTTTTATATTCCCATCACTGGTTAGCAATGGGAGCGTTCATTGTTATCTACAGTGGGAAGATTGTTCTAATTTGTTTGTTTTCTGTTTTTCTCTTTTATAACAGAAAGGGAATCAACCAAAGAAATCTTATTTACCGGTCTGTGATAACAGTGTTTAGCAAGGGACAAAAATCTTGCTACTTTTTCAGTACGATGATAATGAAAACAGTAAATGTCTTCCTTCACCAACAATAAGAATATTGAGCTCATAGATGTCTGAATGGCTGTTTAGTTATTATTTAGTGCTTCTGTTAATTGAAAATGGCCCCACAGTCAGGATATACCGCTGTCTTTATTGTGTTTCTTGGAACCAATTTTTACCAACAAGAGATTCTTTAGAAATGTTTAGTAATTTGCAGGAACTAATAAACTAATGTCATTTTTGGTAAACATTTTATCAAGGTATTTCCTTTCCCAGATTAAGTAATAAACCATTTATTTTCCTCATATTCTGCACCAGGAAACAATGATATCAAGATAGATTCTAAACTTAACATTAATTGAGGCTCCTTGCTTGGTTTCTAGAGAATAATATATTGAATTTGCATTAACTGAGACTGACTAGGGTCTATTTAAACACATCTTTATTCTCTCCTTGTCCCTGCCAGTTTCACGCAATGGACACGCTGCATAAGCACAACTATGATCTGAGTAGTGCCGTCAGTGTTCTAGTGCCCCTAGGGGGGCCTGTCTTGTGTAGAGATGAAATGGAAGAGTGGTCAGCATCAGAAGCTAGTTTATTTGAAGAGGCTCTGGAGAAGTATGGCAAGGACTTCAATGACATTCGACAGGACTTTGTAAGTATGAAAGTAGTGCCCTTTACTGTAGCTATGGTTTGCCATGGTTGAGAATAGGTGCTTCCTGTAGGTTTGGAAGGTTTAGCTAGGGGAGAAATCTGTGTAGCTGATATCTGTGACTAACATATCTATAAATTTTACTGGGCTGAAAGTGAATATGCTTTCTTGTTCAATGCTATTGGTTGGAAAGATGATAACAGAAGATAGTCTGTTTAGTGGTTTAATATCAGGTAGGACGTCTCGTGCTGAGGTGTTCCGATGAGGACTTTTACAAGGACCTTACAAGCATCTGAAAAAGGTCCAGGAACTTTGCAGAGTGTTTCCACAATTTCCTGTGAAATTCATTAGCAGCTACATGGCTGACTCCCCTGGGTGTTTTTGGAAAGCTGGGGTTTTCTACTATGGTTAGCAGAGAGAAATTTGTATTTTAAAATGTACTACCGGGGGTTGTTTTGACGTATTAGATGTTTTGGCAGTTCTGAAAAGTAAAAAATGTTTTCCAACATGTTTTAACTACAATCATTTCGGTACTGAAGTATCAGACTATAGGGCAGTAAACCTTTAATTTGCTAATTCTAATGCAGCGTAATGAAATTAAATGGATTCTAACACTGATTGCTGGAATTGCTAGTAATTTGCTGCAAATTTTTTTCACATTTTATGGAGAGCCTTTTCCTTACAAGGAAAAATATTTCCTCTGCTGTACCATGTTCAAATTGGGCGTTATGAAAGAGTTAAGATTTGAACCAAAGGAATTCCATTATTTAAGACTAAAGCCAATTGAAACATTTTCACATTAATCTCATTCTACTTGTTTCTGAGAGCTCAGATTTTTTTCATTTTCTTTGCAGAAGTTTATTAATAATCTTTGTGAGGGGGTAAAAAAAGGTAAATGTATGGTAAATGTAGAAGTCCTTTCATGGCAGTGCAGGACAGTGGGAGGAGGCTTGGCAATGAGCTGAGCTGTCTTTCCTTCATTTTCACAGATTTGAAATGGAACAGGTAATTGAATGAAGGTGGGAAGGGAAGGCTATTGTTTTTCTTAAAGAACTGACATTTTAATAGGTGTATTATATCTGCATGCTTAATTTCGAGAATCCTGAGTGAGAAAGTGTTCACTGCATTCATGACATAAGGTTAAAAGTTGCATCATGGCTGAAACAGCTCTTTTAAGTTCAAGAAAATTTTATTGAAAAATAATATTTATAGATTTTTTTAGAACAGAAATCTTAGTGTAAGTACATTATTTATTATTTCTTATACAGAGAAATGGTTCTCATTTGTAATTGTACAATAGTTCAGGAACTATGTCTTCTAATTAAATGGTTGCTATTATATAATATTTGGCTTTTGAAAATGCCTTAAGCATATAGCATGTTTTATTGTTTGATTACAAGTTGTGTCCTAACACAATTTGTGAGCAAGCATGCAAAAGGTTTGTGTGCGGTATTTATGTAGTATGTTTATTTTCTATATAATTTCTGTGTTACCTATTACTACATTAAAGTGATGCAGCATAGTAACATGTTGCAAGAATTGCTTCTGCATTTGTAATATTCAAGTGCTAGATATTTGAATGACTTTACTAGAAGCTGTTTACAATGTTCAAATTTTGTCTTGGGTACCCTGATAAAATTTTGTCCTGATGCCCTCTCTCTCACTAAATCTTCCTTCCCAAAATGCAGCTATTTTCCCCTGGTCTCCTCCCAAAGCAGGAGACACACACAGGTCTGGTGATAGCATTGCTGTAGTCTACTGAGGGCACCTTAACCATGAGTCAGAGTGAAGCACAAATGGATGCGGGGCACTAATCAATTATAGCTTAATTTAGTTAGAACAGGGATATTATCTATTCTTAGTGGCTTTTTCTTTTAATTTTTGGAAAAGTGTCATTTTAAAAACATCCCTAGAAGAACATCTATTTTATATCTCAATTTACATGGTACTAAGAACAGTGCACAGTCTTTATTTAATTCTATGTAATTTGAAATCTTTCAATTATGTTAGTCATTGTGTAGTCTTGGGATATCTTAATGTCTCTAGTGTAAAATTTGTGTTCTCACTTTCTATGTAGCATTTCAAAAGTGCAGGGATTTGAAAACACACATTTGCTTTTTAAGTAATCATCGAAAATAGTCCTTTGAGATTTAGATCACGGATATGTGAAAAGTTTCTGCAAGGTGAGGTAGGTAATAAATATGTAGCACGTAAGCAGTGATTTTCCATGATAATACTTTTATCTGTTATCATCCCTCTCTTCAGTGGCGAGCCATTGATAAGCTTACTTATTGATAAGTATCTAAGTACTCTTAGATGTGTTGTAAGAGCAAGGGCGAAGAAGAAAATGAACTGAGTGTGTGTGTGTGAACTTGTTTGGGTCTCCGCTAGCATCTAATGATAAAATTAAAGTCTGCAGTGCCTGAGATTAAACTCCAACCTCAGCAGTCATGCAGTGGTGCCACAGGACAGGCAAGAAAGTCGTGTTGCATGGCAGAAAGAGGTTGGTATCAGTCTCCTGAAGCAGAAGGGTTATGTAGTACCTGCCTGAGTCATTACATCCCAGAGGAGTTGCCTTTTCTGAGTCGGCCCAGATCTGCGAGGCACAGCAGCTGCAATTGCAGCGCTTACATGACAGTTCTGTAAAGGGCAGATTCATTTACTTTTCCAGCAGTTACTGTGAACTGCCACTGTTTGATGTTCAAGGTGCAGCTCAGGTATTAAGCTACAAAAACTAAATATTAGTAAACAAGATTGTTATAAATTAAATGGTGTAAAGGTCTTTACCTTTTTTTTCATAGGTAGGAGATGCTCATTTGAAATCAAGTTACCAATCTAGCTTTTGAATAATAATTCTCATCAACTGTTGACTCATTGACTCTTGTAGGAGAGGTTCTTCTGTCTTTAAGACTCTGTGTGAATCCTAATCAAGCTAAACCTTATAAGCTAATTCAATTTACTAGATGTGCTTGAATTATTTCACATCCCAGAGTAGCAGAATGGAAAAAGAATGGATTTTTTATGTTCTACAAATGTAACTATTTTCCTAACAGTAAGACAAAGATGTTATACTTGCTAATTCTTAGCTTTTCATTATCAACAGTTTTCACAAATTTATAACTATTACATCTCTGATATGTCAGGAAAGGCCTTGATAATCAAGGATAGGGACTGTTCATAGAAAGCAGGAGCAACTGTTTTCCAGCTTCAGAAAATTGTGAAAACATGCCTTAAAATCACCACGTCCATTTTAGGATGCTTTATAATCCTAATTTTTTCTTGCTAATCTGATTTGATTGGTCTATTTTTAGCCTGGAGAAACTGAAGAAACTAAAAATTTCCTTCTGTCTGTTTTTGTAAAGCTTTTGCTTATTTTCTCCTGCAAAAACGTTATACAGATGAACATATTTACTTTTTCCAAGAACAGAATATGGTATTGACAATATATTATTCTATGGCTGTTCACAGCTTTGCTGACAGTTCAGAGCATTGAGTGCAAATACAAGTTATCCATACTCAGTCTGTCAAACAGCTTTTCCAAGTTTTGACTCAAAGTGTAAAGGGATTGCAGTTGTTTGGTCCAAGCATCTTAATAACCTTCCTTTAATTGTAGATGCCTACTGCATGAATGAACATACTGGTGTCACAACCACAGTTAAAACAGATTAAAGTATTTTCTAGAGAAATGGAAAACATCTGTAGCGTGAATGTGCTAATAAATACGCAGGAAGGAAAATATACATGGATATGCTAAAATGTACTAATGACAATGGCAGGCAGTTGGGGTCACAGCATTTCACCTAGATGCCAGGAGGAATGTGGACCTGGAGATGGAGAATCATTTCATCTGTCACCTCACACCAAACACCTCTTTTTGTCACTGGCCTTTCTGAGGGAAGGTTTCTCTCAAGGCATAATTTACCTGAGAAAGCAAAAGGATTTTAGGAACCTGAATTCTGTTACTACTTACTGGGACATCAGCATGTGCATTTCATACACTGCTGCTTTTGGATCAAATGTAAATGTTCAGGGATTCACACACTGTGGTGAACTTCTGACTCTGAACCTGAATCAAGCAGCTTGAAAAACTAGTGAGCTCCTGCATGCAGGGAGAGGCAGTTTGAGAAGGTGTTCTCTGATGTTTTAGGAATTTAACTAAAGGTGCAGGAAACTATTCTTTTGGCTTAAGATATGCAGAAAGCTGCCTAGTGGGGTCAGTAAGGTAGGAAAGATCAGTTTCCACATGTGTGTTTTCTGGAACCTCCTAAACATCTTCCTCATTTCTAGAAACTAGATAATATTTGCATTAATTTATGCCTGTAGCAAATATAACACACAAATTAGTAACATTTCCAAGTTATGAAAAAAAATTGCATGAATTTTGGATCAGACATCCTAATTTAAATTATAGAAAGACCTTGTGGAGTTAAATAGATTATTTGGTGATAATTAAAAATGATTGCCTAATTTTCTCCCCTACACTTAGGTTAACACATTTTTATTTTATTGATGAACGTGGGCACCCAAAATAATTGTCATTATCAAAGGTACCTTGCTTGTACAGAGATTTTTGTGAAATATTTATTGTCAGTAACATTTGTCCCTCACATCCTTTTGTTTCTTGATAATAATTGAGAGCATGTGGGAGTTTATGCAAAACTAGTGGTAATGTATGAGCAACTGAGTTGTTATGGGACATGAAAAATCTGTGAACTAAGTATGGTATCCTTTGTATTTTTTGAGAGTAAAATTATCATGAGACTTGAGCACAGTCTTGTCAAGATGATTTCTTTGGTCCTGACTTTATTCTCCATCTGACACACTTTGAATTAGAGGTATTACCTACTGTGTTTCCTGATGGAAATCTGCATTCTGTTTCGATCATTTTATTTAACTATATGGCTTAAACAGAATAAATTACATTTAGATTTGGATGTCTGATACTGTAGTTATGCATACCTGTTAAGGTATGCATACCTTAAGGAAAAGTTGTGTATTATTAATTGCAATATGTGTTTATTTGCATTTGGATTCTAATGCAGTTATTTAATACATTCAGAATTTATGATTTGTCTCAACTATACTTGATTTAACATGTGTTTAACAAGAAGCGGACATTGCAATTTCTTGGAATCACTTTAACTTGTAACAAATGTTTTTTAGCTCCCTTGGAAGTCGCTGACTAGCATCATTGAATATTACTACATGTGGAAAACCACTGACAGATATGTGCAGCAGGTAATTTAATGACTATTTCAGAATGAACCAGTCTGAGACATTATTTTAAAAAAGTGATCATGTTAAAGGATAAAAAAAAAATCTGTTTGTGTTCTTGAAAAGACATACGATGGGAGGCCTAAGGTAATATTATGGGGTATAGACCAGTAGTTCTGTGCTGTTACAGGCTGCATTGTCAAATCCTCTGATGCCTGTTGTACATCCCATAGCTGTGAAGAGCTTTTTAGCCTATTTGTATTGTATGCTGGTTTGAAGCAACAGGATTCCTGGTTGCTCCTTCAGTAGGGGATCAGATGGAAATGGGCTGCAGAGCAAATGCCTTAGGCTGTGAAGCTCTGCCATGAGACTGAAGGAAGCAGAAAAATATGTTGTGTTAAAGTGGCTGCTGGTGTTATGAGCCTTTTATTGGTACTTCTGGACAAAACATTACTTTGGTATTACCAGCATTTCAAAATTGAGACCATTCTGCACACAGTGGATGTGTTCATCCTTCTGATTGAATGTTCTGCTGTTTGGGTTGCTCTGGAGCTAAAACACGCTAAGATTATATTGAGTACCAATATTGGGATATTTTTAGCAGATTTAGATAAAATGTCAGTGTTGGTGCTTTTTATACACTGTATTCTTTATATATTTACTCCTTGGTTTAGACATAAAATACTTTTAAAGACTCCATTTTAATTTCTGATTTAATGTTTAAGCTTGTAACGCCTTTATTTGCTGCATAATTATTGATGATGCTATGGACTATGTATTGAAAATAGTTTTTATGCTGTAATAATTACAGCTGTACTGCTAAATGGATCTTTGGACTTGTTTCAGACTAAATGTATCAGAGGGATGATTACTTCAGGTTGTTCTGGTTTATTTGAAATGGTTTCTACATCGCCTTGTTGGGGCATGGAAAGTAAAGGAAAGTTCTTTTTCTGCATGGTAGAGTCTTGGAGTATCACTAGGACATTTTAGTTCTATGGATAATACAAATAGAATATAATATGTTCCATATAAAGGCATGTTTTTCTAGATTTGTCACCATTCATTTCACTTTTAATCCCTTTTTTTTCACTGTTAATTTTTATCCTAGCAAGGTGCTGTCAACAGAGATTTGCTTTGCATCTTGTTAACTCTTAATGGTTGGGCAACAGATTTTCTTTAAGAATCAGATTAAAAATGTGACTTTTCTGAAATACTAGCTCTGTAGTGGTTGGTGAAAGACTGATTCCTTATGTGGTTCTCTAGAGCTTTGTTATGATTCTATTGCTATGATCAAGATGTGTCTGTTAAGATTGCATAGCCTTTCAAAGGATTTAGGGTTTTTACAGGAAAATCACATTGGCTATATGGTTATCTGTAACCATATGGTTATCTGAATGCTCTTGTATATGCCTGTATTTTAGTTGTAACTAAATCAACTTCCAACATCCTACTCAGACCATGGCAATACACTCAGGATGGAATGCTTTAGACATGTTCTTTCAGGGTCACATATGTGATCAATAAAAAAAGCAGTGCAGGCTAAATGCTTAATTTTTATCCTGGTTGATATTTCTGTAATCCTTCCTGAGAAGGGATCAGAACTTTATCATGCCCTTGTTTAGTTTTTTTTGTGGAATGGTAAAAATTAATACAGTAAAAACAATATCTATAGGGTTTCTTTTTCCCAAAAAGGACAAGCAATGATAATTGAATGTAGTTCAGGCAGAAAATGTATTCACTAATAAGGTGGCAATTTCAGAGTCATTCTTCTCTAAATCTCATGCTCGAGGGGCAGGGGGACTGATGAGAATGGAAAGGTGAAAAAGGTCAGTGCACACACTTGAATCTGAAAGTACTGTCTCTGGGTTCTAGATTAGTATGATCTAATATGAAAAATTGCTTTTAATTATCTTTATTTCTTTGTGTGACTTGGATGTGTTGTGTCAGGCATAAGAAAGGTTTCTTTATCATAATTGTTACTAAATGTTATTCTTGCTAAGTTATAAATGTGGTGATTTGATGGCAATGGAGGTACTGCTACCACCTTACTTTGAGAACATCTTCCCTTCAAGTCAAAGTGAAGGGAAGATATGTTAAAGTTCTCTGAACTTGTCTAGCAAAACTAATTCAGCCTTGGGTATTCATTCCTGGTGATAGGGCACTTCTCATGACCACTACATGATATATAGTCTTTGAAGAAGGCCAGATTTGGACTGATTGATTCTACTGAAGGAAAACTTATTTGTGATGTTCTCCTTGAAAATCTGATTCAATGGGAAAAGAATTTAATGAGATTTTGTAAGAGGAAAAGAGTGAACATATTAAATGGTAGCTAAATTGCTCTACTGCAACAATATATGACATTTGCCTTTCAGTTATTTATTTCCACTGGTGAAAACAGTGATAATTTAGGGAGGTGATAATTTCTTGGGATATTTGTAAGTTGATATTCATAACAAAAGTTCTTAAAATCCACAAACATTTATTTTCAATGCTAGTTCATTAAAAGCAGTAGACCCCAGGTGAAAAACTGGATTAGCGTACTTTGACCTCCCCTGCAATACAGTCTGTAAGACCTGTTTGAAATACTGTTTAAGATGTAAATTTTTTTCCAGGTAAAGCATCAGCTCTCTTTGTTGCATTGCTCCAGTAATTTATTACATTGCTCCAGGGATTTGTTACAAACTGATGCTTTGTTTCTTGTCTAAATATTTTCAGTTTCAACTTCCAGCTTTTTCCAGTTCTGTCTCTAGATTTCAACAGTCAAAGGTTTCATCTCAGCAACTGCAACTATTGGTAGTTTTCTTTCTGCATCCTTTCCTCTCTCTCGCTACTTAGAAGTTGGTATGTCAGTGAGAATTCAAGCTGTGACATGTTCTGTTGCTTTTACAGGCCAATGTTAGCCATAGTTTTAATGCATAAAAATACATGCATGACTTTTGCATGATTTTTTTTAAAGGCAGTATATCATTCACTTTAGTCAATAAAGGAGAAAAGCAATTGTTAAATTGCATTCCTTACAACCCCCATGCCAGTACTAAAAATATGGTAAAATCTAATTAAAGTGTATATAATCACTTCTCATTGACACTGCCATCAGGGCTTAATACAGCTTCCTACACATGCCTTTACATCCTGACCGTGCTTCAGGGCTACTCTCCTCCTTTCTTGCCCCTTACTGTATTTTCCCTTTTGCTCATGGTAGGTGTGCAGTGAGTTTTACTCATTGTTTTTGTAGAATGGAGCCAGTTTGTTAGGAAGCTCTGAGGAATATGCGGTAACCTGTTGCTGGCAGTTTCACGTGTTTCTTTCAGGCTGAAACCAAATTCTATATTGTTGGATATAATAGGAAAACGAGGAGAGACAGCTGTGGAAAACCTGTGTCCTTCTGTTAAACAGAGAGAGTTCACCATTGAGAGCTCCTCTGCTCGGGCTGTGAAATGTTCTCAGATTAAAAACTAACAGATTCTGAGACTTGGAGCACGGTGCTGCTGCTGTTCTTTCTCCTTGCTCTTGTAAAAACTGGCCCAAGCAGGCAGAGCAGACTGTGTTTGCATTTTTCTATGGCTCCACTGAAGGTAGAGCAGTGTTGCCAAACCTGGCACTGGGGAAAGATTGCAACTGTACCAGCAGTGTCAGTGGGATTCACTTCCGTAGCTCCAAACAACTGGGCATCTGTGAACAGCAAAAAGCTGTAAGGAAAAGAAAACCTGAACAAACCTGTTTTGGAGATAAATGGAAAAGAGCTCCCATATTGCATGGGAATTAATTAATGATGGCATGGACTGATTAGGAGTCTGTTTGTTCCACATTACTCCTTAAAGAGGCAATTTTTATAAGAGAGAGTTTTATAAAATGGACAACACAGAGGCAACTTAATGAAATGGAAAAGAACAGCAGTTTACATCAGGAGGTTTAGTCAAGACTGCTGGGCCAGTAAAGCTGAATAACCCTGTAACTCACCTCATGGCTCAGGCGAGGGACTCTCAGAGCAGAGTCCTCTAATGATAGTTTTCTCAAGGTGGGAAATATTTTTCCGGATTATAAACCTTGCAAAAGTTGGATATGAAAAAATAGGAGCATAGCAGAGAGGAGATATAGCTATTGTAGGTGAAATGAAGGACTGAATTTTAATCACCTGATAAAGACAGGTAGCACTGATTTATTATTGCTGGATATAAACGTATCCCCTCCTTTTTTTATCCTCTATAATGAAACTGACCATGTTTCAAATCCTTTTCTCTCTCGTCTTTTTTTCTCTCAAGTGAACAGAAGTAATGTCTTGAGTACAGAAAGTGCAGGAAATAATGCTTTTTCTTCATCTTTTACATACAAATGTTTTGGATAACCTGTAAACACCTGAACTCTGTATTTCTTGTGCCACTGCTGAAAAAAACTATTGTCTTAGTTACCTGTGTAATAAATGACAGTAACTAAAACTTCTCAACATTATAGAAATGCAAAATGGTTTGAGTTTGTAGGAAGTGTGAAGAAAGTAATGATTTAGTGAATTCAAGATGAATTCACAGACTGTCTTGACAGTAGTATAGCTGTCTTGTTACTGTGGTGTTCCTGAGCCACAGCTTTGATGGCATTTAGTGCTGGTAAGTGTTTAGGTATCTCTAAGAGTCAGTGGACTTTATTGTTACTTGTACTGTGTTATAAAAGCTCAGTCTCAGTCTGGACAGAGCAGACAAGAAGTTTAGTTACATGACTGATGAGGAACACAATTTCATTCATTTAGTTTCTAGTAAATTCTGCAATGAGGGGTAGCCACAGTGTCATACATGTTTATATAGATGTCATTTATGTAAACTGTAATTGTCATTTTACAGTTTTGTTGTCATATGTGAGGCCTGGGAGTTTTACTGGGAAGGACAGCTTATTATGATTTCAAACTTATAATAAAAATTGAGAACTTGTTTTTCATTATTTTCATCATGTAGATTTCTACATTTGTTTTGGAGGCTCTTGTGAAATCATAAAATAGAAATAATTTAAAGATGTATTGTGTGCAGTGTTATGAAATGTCATACCTTAATATATTAAAATATTTTAATGTGTTAATTTTTCAACTAGAAACGTCTGAAAGCAGCTGAAGCAGAAAGTAAATTGAAACAAGTATACATCCCCACCTAGTGAGTATAACAATAAAGTCATTTTTTTGAGTAATATACAGGTAAAATTGAAACAGTACCATGCAGTTACATGTGTGGTATTTTCCCAGTCATCTCTTTAATGGTTACTTTCACAGGATTTGTTATATGCAGAGATATAATCGGAAAATGCTAGAAACTCTTAAGTGAAACCTTCTTACTTTACCGATCTCTTTGGTTTTGACCTGCAATCCTTTTGTCTGCAATAAGAAGTTCTACAAAGGCTGATAAGGTGCTACCTGTGGACTGTTCAGATGTAAGAAGAGCTATTAATTTAAAAAGTAGTTTTTCCAAAATAATCTATTCCAAATCCCTATAGCACAACTTCATATTTGCGTAAATGCAATATTTCAAAATAGAAGCAATTGTTAATGTAGTTACATAAAATAAAATCAGATATTTTCCCATTACAGTTTTATCTGGCTGATGAAATCTGTTCTTCATCTAGAGACAAGAGATGTTCTGGTTCTAAATTAAAGGTAGCACACAGCCCCAGACCTTCTATCTTTGACCATATGCTATTAATGCAATCTTGTTTTCTTCTGAGGGGTTTTTGATCTGTATTTCTTTTAGATTTAAACTGGATGCTATATCTGCTTCTGTTAACATGTGGTTTGCAGAAAAAAAGATAAAGTCCCTCCTTCATAATTTCCTCAATATTATGACAAGAGAAACGATTACAAATCACTTTTTTCTAAGCTTTCTGTGGATACATTCAGTTTACTTATATATGGACTCACACTGTTGTGAGTATTTGTATAACAGAAGACTGTAATACCAAAGGAAGTACTTTGCAAAGATTTTTTGATGGCTTGTATAAATTGCATACAATAGAGTTTCCATATTTCATACTGGCTTTTCTCTCTTAAACAGTTGTAACAATGAAAGCAAGACTGTTAAATTAATTATTTTAATCTTTTCTCAGAACAAATTTTGTGTGTTTTGAAGCTCACGTCTCTAATAAGTTACACTGTTTAAAAAAAGCTAAAAGCTCTAGTATGAGTGTTCCCTAACCTTCTCAGGTGAGTGGCTGCTTTAGGAAAACCATAACGTGCTCAGTCTTTACATTATGCTTTTTCAATTTAATTTCCTCGGTCCACGTGGACAATTACGGATTTTCGTAATTTCACAATTACTGTGTGTTCACAGTAGGGACCAGCTGAATGGGATGACAAAATGTGTTTCAAAGGGTTGGTTGTTTTTTTTTTTTTTTGCGTTTTTATCGTATGGCTTGTCTGTTGCCTCCATTTCAAGAAAAAATCCCTAGTCAACAGTAGGAGGATGGTAGGACTTCTCAAGTTTGATATCTGCAGTAGACATGGGATTGCTGAATGCTTTGAATCATGGGATTGCTAAATGCTTTGCTTTAAGACTAATCTATTGCATTTGGAATCTGAGTGGAATTGATTCCCAGAGCTGAGTAACTTTTTGAACTTGATCATTAGGTATTTCCTGTAAATGCAAGGTTCTGTCCTTAATACCAGAGAGTCTCTTTCAATCCATGGCTTTTCTGAAAGGTAACTAAGCAACAGATCATAATGTGGAAGACTTAATTGTCTTTCAATCTCTTCTCCTGTACCTTGAGCCCAGGATAAAGAATATGTGGAAATTGTGAAATTGTCACTTGAAATATAGTGAAAAAGGAGAAGGCAGGAGACAGACTTGTTGGCATTTGAAGTAGAGACTTGATACAGCAAAGATTTCTTCAACTGTCATTTTAACTTTTCTTGAATATATTTTATGCTACGTAAAATGACAAATAATTATCTTAGGAATCAATGCATCCAGCCTTGCATTGTACTGAGAGTAATTAAGACTCACAAAGTTGAAACTCTGGAAATACTGCACTTAACCCAGTGAGGAGTATATTAATGCTCTTTGAATTCATTGACTTGTAAAGTCTTAATTCACTGAAGTTTTAGAAGTTACAATAATTACAAGAATGATATGGTATAATAATATTAAAAAAGCCAAACAGAAATATCCACAAACGAAGTTGGTTCTTCTCAGAGAAAAAGTTGTTTAGATGAGAACTGAGACAGAACAACCTGATATATGGGTGAGTTTTGCCACAGTTATAAGGCATTTGTATTACTGTGTGTATTTCTTTTACAGACAGGAGGCTGTTTGACCCTTTCCTGGGATGAACAACCTTGTAGTATTACAGGCACCGTTGCTACTCTTTTACTTCACCCTGAGTCCATCCTGGACTTGTATAGCCTTATCTCTTGACTAGAACCACCTTCTTAAATTCCGAGCTGTGTCAGACTTTTGTTAGTGCTTTGACCCTGAGACTTGGGTTTTTATGAGCTTGCCAAGTAGCTTAGACCATGTGAGCTCATTAAAGAGCTGTAAACTGGAGTATCAGAGCAGCTCTCAACATAGCAAGCGTCTGACAATGCTGAAAATAATAGAGGAGTACAAAAATTACTCTTGTTGTTTAGAGAAGATTTTTATAGATGTTATCAGCACACATCAGAATTGTAGAATTAGATTATTTTGCTTATGTTGATTAACCAGTTAATAAAGTAACTTTTTTTTTTTTCAACTTTTTAAAAAATTTGTTTAAAGCAATAAACCAAATCCCAATCAAATATCCAGCAACAATGGGAAGCCTGCTGCAGTCAACGGAGCAATGGGAGCCTCTTATCAGGCACAAGCCACAGTAATAGGTCGGGCTTGTGAAAGCTGCTATAGTAAGTAAATATATTTTTTTAATGACTTAAGAGTTTGGGTGAATCTTATTATGTGCTGTTAAAAACAAGGGTATGTACTTTTGTTAGCATGTGACAGAGGATTATTTGCAGTTACCCTTATGGCAGAAGTAACTTTAAAGTTAGAGCTGCCTTCAGTATATTAATTATTCAAATTACTTTATTATTTATTTTTTAACATCATGAAGCACAGGAATTTTAAGTAGTATAATATAATGGCATTGATATATTATTCCTTTACATTCACAAAGCTAGATTCAAATTTATTTTTGGTTTTCCTTTAAGGCTGCAGGGTTTTTGAGCTGTTTCTTTTTGTTTGAATGGTTTTAGGGTGTTTCCCCCCCTCTGTTGTTGGAGAACATGGGGAGGACTATTGTTTCTAGTATTTTGTGTATTTCTCATAATTTTTGTTGGACTTCTTGAAATAGCAGCCCTCAACAGAGGTTATATGAAAGCAGATATAAAATCCAACTTAATAAGCCTGTCTTTCAGGGTGAGATTAGAAACAGTGGATTTGTTGGGTTTGTTGTTTGTTTTTTTTTTTCTGGGAGTCGTCTGGGAGAAAATCTCGGCAATACAAAGTCCCTGATTTGAAATTCATTATAAAAGCATTTCCAAAATTTCCATTTGGAGTTGACTTCTGTGGTGCTTTTGTAAAAAAATAAAGCAACAAGCAGTTCAAGTTCTTACTTTCCGTGTCAAATATATTGAATATTCATCTGTACAGTGCTCTGATATCGCCATATGTTATGGCCATACATAGTCATCTATTACAGCATTTGGATTTATTGTAGTGAATGTAGCATGCACCAGTTCACCTGTGCTGCTTTTTTCTCCTTAGCTCCGCAGTCTCACCAGTGGTATTCTTGGGGCCCTCCTAATATGCAATGTAGGTTGTGTGCATCTTGCTGGATTTATTGGAAGAAATATGGTGGCCTGAAAATGCCTACACAGACAGATGAAGATAAACTGTCTTCCAGCCAACCTACAGAGGTAGGATTGTGTAAACAAACTTTCTGAAACAAAACATGGTGCTTTCACAAGACTGCTGAGATTTGATTATTTAATGGAATGTTTTTTATGTATGTATTCTACTTTGGTATTACAAAACTCAGTTTATTAATCCTTTTTCTATGTTAAGTAGAACAGTACTCAGTTCTGTAGCTCTCAAGGCTTGCCATATCTTTATTTGACTACTTCTTGAATAAACAAGCATGTGCTTCCCGTGTTTTTGATGTACAAATGTCGTTTTGTCACTCAAATGATGTGTCATCTCTGAAATGTGAATTATACACTACCTCATTTATAAGGGCATTATATATCCATTTTCAATTGAGCTGCCTGCTCTGTGGCTTACAGCTTCCTGCACAGACCTGTTTCTTGTACAGTGCTTAGGCGTGGAAGTTACTTATTCTTGTGAGTTTGTGCAGCCTGGGGACGTTGGAGCACTGTGACTCAGGCGTGTGTGCTCTGCTCTCTCTGTTCCCCCCCAGGAGCCGCATGTCCGAACCCACCTGTCCCGGCAGGCCACGCAGGGCACGCCGGTGCGCAACACGGGCAGCCCCAAGTCGGCGGTGAAAACACGGCAGGCTTTCTTCCTCCACACCACGTGCTGGACAAAACTGGCCCGGCAGGTCTGCAAAAACACCCTCCGGCTGCGGCAGGCAGCACGACGTCCCTTTGTCCCTATTAACTGTGCTGCCATTAAGGCAGAATGTAAGATGTTTTTTTAATTCTTAGTTCTGTGTGCTGTGCTTCCCACCCATTTTTGTCTTTTAATTTTATTTTCTTTTTCAATAAACATTTCTTGTCTATACGCTTTTGCTTTTCATTTTTTTTTATTTTTCGTTTGTCCGGCATATCACCGACACATTGGATAAAGTCTGGTTGCCTTGAACAGATCTTAGGCTGTGGAAACATTTCAAATTAATTAAAAAGGGGATAACTATTACCTCATTCACTTTCAAAAATGGACATTAACAAAAATGGGGGGCAGGAAGGGAAAATCAGTGCCACAACATGCATTCTTCTTACTAGGCAGCATGAAAGAAGTGTGCTTTTCTGTTGTTTTTTTATTTGTTTGCTGAGCAGAACCTATAGATCTGTACATGTTGTACTTTTTTTCAGTGGGGTTGGTCAAAGAATCAGGAGCTGGGGTTTCATAGTAATTAAAATGTGGTGTGCAGTACAGTCCTTTGTACCATGACAATCAGAGCAGTGATAGCCACGTTTATTATTACATCATAGTTGCATAATTTTCGTTTTCTCTGTTCCAGCTTTAAATTGTAGTTCTAAATAAAATTATGTATTATGTTTGTTCTTTTTATAGCCAAAATATAAAGACCTGATGATTTTCTAGTAGCATGACAAAAGGCTATGAGTTTTTGTAGATAGCGACAGCAAGTCTCCTCACCTGAATATGTGTGCAAATTCTACTGCAAAGTCACCGAATATTTCAACAGCTTTTGTATCTGCACTGGACACATTGTTTTGCTGTTCACTCTGTCTGGCTAGGATTCCCAGTGTTCTGTAGGTACAGTTCATGGAGCAGATGCTTCGTATTCTAGGATGAGCCATGGTGGCTTATTGTATTGTCAATTGTATTAGAATTGCAGAGAACTTTTACCTTCATTAGATGCGGGGTTTATAACCATGTTCACTACATTAACACTAATTGTTTTCCCGGCATGCTTATCTAGGATTCAGATGATGTCTGCATTGTTTGTAAGAAATTTACTCCATGGAGGCTTAAAATCTTATTTTGAGTAATTATTTTCCTTTAATATACCTTAAGACCAGCCATTATGCATATGCAAACTCTTCACTTACTTCTGCAGTACTCCAAAACTTCCTGAATATTTCTGTTCATTGTTCTTGTCTGATTTTTTAGTTGTTCTTTTGACCATTTTCTTTCTTTTAAATCTGTGCAAGTCAGGAACAACTTTCAGATTTCAGGAAACCATGTGTCGACTGTGTGAATAAAATGAGTTGTTCTTCATGGAAAAAGTATGTCTAAAACTGGATTAGGATAATACTTTAAATCCTCAATCCAAAATAAAAGTTACCTTCTGAGAGAAAGGTATTGTACCTTTAAATTTATGTTTCTACTGAATCATGGAGGAAAATTTAGAAGTTCACTTGGACCTTATATCTTTTCATCCATATCCCTGTTTTTTCTCACTCACTGCAGTAAAAAAAAAAAAAAAAGAAAAGAAAAGATGAAACTTCTGTTTAAGGAGAAGAACAGAAGAAAAAAGTTTCATCCAACTGTTAATCATCATCCTAGAACACGTGTTCAATCTTAAAAGAGAGGGTGAAAAGCTGAGCTTTTCAGCAGGAAATAGTCATTCTTACTTCAGACTGGCAGTGCTGTGAGTGTTTTCTCTTTGCTTCTTTGAGTGAAAGAGTTCTACATCAGATTAATAGCAAGAGTAGAAAGACTTTTCTTTTTTCCCCTGTAGTGTCTGTCTTTCATTTTTCTTTTTGCTTAAAGCAAATTTTGGACTTTGTGATTTTGTCTCTTTGAATTCTGATGCTTCCTGATTAGAACTAACATAGGTTGAAGAAAAAAAAGTCGCAATTGTTAATGATTTTTGAACACAGCATTAAAATAATATTCTAATGGTGGAAACCAAATTATACCTCAAGTAATTTAAGTCATGTTTCTTTATACACACACATATATCCACAATCCCTGTTCTGTTTCTGGCAATTTCTCTTTCTGTGGAATCATTACAGTGCTCTTAGCTGCATTGTCATTGTCATATTCTGCTCTAGTAAAGGCAAACTAGTAAAGAAAGAAGAAACAAGTAAAGAAAAAAAAAGGGTTTTGTAGTTTTATTCCTGTACCAACATCTGGTGACCTGTTCTCAGTGCACACTGTAGATTTTAATGTTGTGATGAAATAGTTTCTCTTCCTGAGAATGCCCTGAATCCTTTTCTAAACATATCTTGAAGCAAATAATTTTCAGATTTTTAAACAGGATCCTTAGTTAGCAGTCATGATTTCCTATGCTGGATCCACTGAGTAATTACAGTATTGAATGAATATCTGTGTTGGTGTTAGAAATATTACAGTCGTGCTTAACTAAAAACCTGGCCAGAGTACCAGGTCACCCATGATGTGATTTGGCATGAGACGGTTACAATGCACAAGAACTGATTTGGAAATTTGTTCTCCATGTTGGTTTTCTGAAACTTGAATCTAATGGCTGCTTAGATGCTTTGTCAGACTCACCTGCCTCTGTGTGTGCCAAACCAGTTCTTGAAACTGTAACTGCATTTCCCAGCTATATTGCATTAGGCACCATAACAACACTCAGAAACCATAAAATCTGAAGACAGAAGGATTGGTAGGGCACTTATCCCAGCTGCATACCAGGTTTTATGCCCGCTTAGTCTTGGGGAATTTGTTGAAGTGCCAGGTTGTAAATGAAACTGATTCCCAGATCTGAGAAAGACTGTCTGAACAAGCGTGTCAGAGCTCAGTCATAAAATAAATTGGGTTTTGCATTCCACCCGTGTGACTGAATGCATCTGCAGGTACTTCTTGTGACTTGGAGGAGCATGGAAGCCTCTGAGAATGATAACCTAAGGTCCAAGCATCTTTTAGGTGAAGACCAGGTTTTGACAGAGCATTTTCTCTTATTGAACATCCACCCACATCCTCTCCCTCAGCCCATTATATCCACTGGCAGAAAACAAGGTCTTATTCTGTGTTCTTTATTCCTTCAGATAGTGCTGAGAATTAGATTTTCCTCACTAATGAAGCCTGTAGTATGACCCCTGCTCAGAGGCCAGCAGGAGGTTGTGGAGATGATGCATTTACATCCCAGTTCAATCTCGAGATGGCCACCAGGAGGTTGAGAAGGCGCAGCACCTCCTGCTAGGAGCACAGCCCATCATGGAAAGCTCAAACTTTGTTCTGTCTGAACTTAATAGACTCACTGTGGTTGGTGACAATAAACTTGTCTGATGGTTTTTCAGGAATATTTAGAATTGGTGAACTGCTTTGGTAAAATGAAATTCTCGTGGTCTAAATCCCATGCACTACCTCCTTTTTAGTTTGAATATATTGCACTTTTTTTTAGGAAGTTAAGCAAGACCATCCTGTCTGGGGAAGGTCTCTTAATTAGAGAAAAACAAAGTGAGCATTCTCAGCAGTTACTCACGATACTGAATCTGTTTGCAGCTCACAGGCAGGTTGATAAATGGCTGGCAGTGAGCTGTGTGTCTGTAAACATTATTGCTTCAACACAGGGAAACTTTTGAGGCATTTTTTTTTTCCATTGCTTGGATATAGCTTTATCACTATAACTGTATGTATTAATTATAGTAATTTAGATCTGGATAACTACATGCTATCTGTATAGACATGATTGTCAAAATATTTTCAGTGCATGGTAATATATTATCTGTATAATATATGTATAGCTATCTGGAAATGGGTGTGCTGAACATGATGAAAATTTATCATACTTATTTATCACTAGTTTAAATCCTCAGATTTATTAACAAATGTGGTACAAAGTACTTGCTAGTGATCTAGTTTGATGAAACAAAGACAAGTGAAAACAATAGAATATGCAAAATATTACTGATTTGTCTTTGCAAGCATAAAGCTTGTATTTTACTGACATAAAGCTACACATTTATCTGAATTGAGTAACATTTATGGGTATTGATTCACAAACTATGATTTTGATAGCTATGGAAGAGCTTTTTGCTGTATCTACGATGGAAATATTTTCTCTGTTGTTATCTTTGAATACAATTTTTGCCAGATTTTAATAGCCAGCAAAATAATTGACAGAGCAATTATTTTTTCCAAAGTTTGAGAAGAATACAATTCAGGGAATACAGTACGTTCATTAGATGATCTGCATTTTGACAGAGATATGATGGAATGTCAAAGGGAAATAACTTGCTAATGAGAGTCTCTCTAAGCTTAAGAGACTTACAAATCTTGTTTTTTAAGAAAGGAAATAATTAGAAAATACTTTCATATCTAAAAGCACAGCCTCGTTTGTTATCATCTCCTTCTTGGCATTACTGATTTCATTCACCTCTGTATTGCCCACATCAGTCATCATGCTTGGCAGCTTTAAAGCTTCATAAAAAATGTGTTTCACACTGGTTTGTAATGTTATTTCCTAGAATTTTTCTTGTTGTGCTATATCCTCTTTAGGATTATGGTGCCCCAAATTATGTGCACTTCAAGATACAGACCTCACTTAACTTTAGAAAGTCATGTTTTCTATTTTCCTATCATCATGATTTCTAATATTCTGATTTTGATTTCTTTTTAGTATTGTCTAGATATTTTAGAAAGCTGTTGATGCTGACTCTATGAATACTCTTCTGCTTTGTGATGGTGTAATATCCATCATTATATCTATATATTACAGTTATTTTACCCCTTCAGAATTCATTGACATGCATTGCTTGATGCTGCTTCTATCCTTTGCTATCACTTTTAGCTTTGATTATGCTCAGAAATTTCTTATCGGGAAATTTTAACTATCTAATCACCTCTTTCCCTGCTCTTTTATATGTTGAACAGCACAGATCATTTGGGAATTCCATAGACAATTAATTTTAAAAAGATGCTAATTCCTGAAAAAGCCCCTTTTACCCTGTAACAGCTGGACAGCAGACATCTTTGGTGACGCAGTTTGGTAAAAGCTCTCTGAAATGCCAAATTAGATGCCAGATCAGCTGCATGTGGAAAGGTCACGGTCCCCTCAGAGGATCCTATGAGACTGGCAGTTACTGGTTTGTAGGACATGTAAGTAGGAAGGGACCCTGGAGGTCTCTAATCCCCCCTCTTGCACAGGGTTCACATGCTCATGTGCCTTTTGGCCAGATGAGCTTTTTGTATCTTGAAGGATGGAGACTGCATTAGTTCTCTGGGCACCTGCTCCAGTGTTTGATCCACCTCAGAGTAAATAATCTTGTCCTTAAATCTAACAGTTTCCTGTCTCCCAGGCTGGCTGTTGCTGCAGACAGGAACAGTGTGTTGTACTTCCCTGTGTTCCTCTGAGAAGGGTCTGGCTCAGTGTCTCTGTGCTCTGCTGCTGGGAGGCTGCAGGTGCCAGCCAGGTGTCCCCTTGTCCTTGCATCTCAAGGCTGCCCAGAGCAGTTTCCCCAGGCCCTGCATGTCCTGTACTGAAACACCCAATCACCTTGGTGAGTCTCCATCGGCTGCTCCTGCTCCTGTGTGCCTGTGTCTCTTCCGTGGGGGGGATCCCAGAGCTGGGCACGGGGTCTGGCTGTTGTTTTCCATGGACCAAGGGGAGAGGTGACCTCCCTCCCCTCCCGCACGCACTCCTGGGGCCCAGAATGCCATCATCCTTCCTGCTGCAAGGACGCACCACTGAGCAATGAGAACACATTAAACTTGTTTTCCCTTCCAAGGTCTTTGTTGGCTCCCTTGATGTTTCCAAATTTAACAGTGTGCCTCTACTAATAATACAACCTTTTGCCACTCTGCAGACCTGCTTAGTGAAGAATGTTATCACATTTGCCCTGTTTTTGTTCTCTTGAACCAAGACCATTTAAGCGTTCATTAAACACCAGCAGCACGTCTGCTCAGCAGTTTGGATGAATTCCACCTGGTCCTGGTAACTTGGTTTTACTGATTAACCAGTTTGTTTTGAAATATTTCCTATGGACGCTTCAATGTGACACAGTTCTCACACTTTCCTCTTAAAAATATTTTGGAAGTGTCCTTCTTTAAGTGCTTCTGCAGTGAACAGTGATACAAGGAATGCATTCGGCTTTTCTGCTGTGCCTTTATGTTTCTTGTGTACTTTCCTCACACCTTCGTAATCTGTTGCTACAGACACTAGCACACTTTTTGCATTTGTTATGTTTGAAAAATGTACTAAAAAATATAAGACTCCCTCTTGTTATAAATATATTTTTTCTCATAGCTTTTGCTATTTCAGTGATCTTACTAAGATTTTTATTGTTCGTATAAAAGATCATATTTGATTTTAGGACTTGCTTTAATTTTTGGGAGTTTTGATAGCTTTCTACCCAAATTTTATTCTCTGGTTTTACACTTGAGAATGATGCACAATACGACTTCTGTGTTTTTCTCTGTGTTCTGCATAAAGATCGTAAACTTTATTATACTTTTTATGAGAGCACCAAACCTAAAGTTTGATTTTGTTAAACATACTTTACTCTTTCAATAGATAGATGAGCTTTGAAATACTCACCTTTGATTAACATGCGTTATCTCAAGCATGAAAATTGTGCTCTCCTTGCAGTATGTATTCTCAGTCAGTATATAAGTACCACCCCACGATTCAATATCCTTTTTTACAGTGAAGACACGTAGATGGAAAATTTTCTTGCTAATTACTTCTTAGGTGATGCTTTGTTGTTCTCAAAGTAGCTATAAAATGCTGTATAGCCTCTGCTTATTTTACTGAGGGAGTCAGTGGAGACACATCATTCTGCTCCACCACTTAAAATATTTCAGGTGTTTTGCAATATTCAAAATATTCCAGGCACCAGATTTGTGCTTTTTTTTTTATTTATTTTTTTTTTTATTCCTGAGCACAGTATGTTTTTGTGATTAAGAAAAAATAATGAAGTACTTAATGTACTCAGCATTAGGGCTCTGGAACCTTTGAAACCCATTGGTATTTCCAGAATTTTAGATAGATTCCTTAATCTATTAAAGTAAGTTGTGCTTTGTTGCTGCACTGAAACCATCTTGAACATCTGAAATACTTATTTCAGTCATTGCTGTGCATTCATGATCTTTGCACAGATCTAGATTAGAATAGACAAATGGATTGTAAATTCTTCTACATGGTGTCTTATCCTCTTCCTGTTACTGTTTACTCTGTCTCATGTGCTGGAATGAAGCAAACAGGAAGAGTTTGGTGAAACACAGGGAGGCATTGCAATTATAATCTATTTATAATGTGTCCCTTCTGTAAAACTTGTAGGTAGGTATTTGTGGGAAGTTATTCCATTTGAGAGAGCTCCCGATCTACATAAGCACTGCATGAATGCAATTTTGTCAAGAGCAGAAGACCTGTATTCTAGGGATACTGGAAGCTCTATATGGGACTTTTTATGTGCTCTTGGAAGAGAAATAACCCAATCATTCTGAATAATTAAAAAGAAAAAAGAGATGGTCTGTTTCCAGTCATCTTGAAATTATTTACTGAAACTCAGTGCCTTGTGAATTTTTGCCTTAAATTGACTGACTTCATTTTTCTAAGCATGAACCTCTTTATGGTAATATTTTGGGTTTGGGACGCGTGGATGAAATCTCTGCTTGTGTGTTCACAGTAGCAGCAGGAAGTTTAAGGCAGTTGCTGCACTGCTGGTTTTCATGTACTTAGCAGATAGTTACAATCTTTGAGACCTTTGAGCTCTGTAACACTTGGTTGCAACTGACCATTTTGTTGAAAAATTTACAGTGAAGAGTTGTATGACAAAAATCAGTTGTCCCACTGATTACCCTTAATTTAATCCTTAGCTCTGTATTACTCCATTTAGAGAGAGAGAAGCTTGTAGAAAACAAAAAAGAATTCAATGTAAATAAGTTTTAATAGCCGAAACTGCATTTTTTTTTTAGTATTCATATTTTCATCTGTTTTTCATTTACCTGGCTGACTATCTCAAGAAAGATTTTGCAAGCAAAAACTACAATTTAACTGGTGTTAAAATTTACGTTAACTTAAAGAAAACCATAATATCACTTGCATGAATGAGGACGTCCTGCCTTTTAAATATTCCTTATTAAAAGTATTGATGGAAAAAAAGAGAATCTAAAAGGTAGGCTAAAATAAAAGAGGAAATTTGTGTTAAAAATGCAAGTCAGAAACTGGTTGGTGTGTCCTAAATCTGTTTGTAATAGTAAAATATTTAAACCGAGTTTTATTCTTTAAAATTCTCAGATGCAGATCGACATTGTGAACTTGCTGGGAATCCTCTGAAGATAAAAAGCACCAGAAAACCATTGTCATGTATCATTGGGTATTTAGGTGCGTATCTGCCTCCAGAGAATAACAAACCAAATGAACATTCAGTGTGTACTGAAGCTTCATAATCTGGTATGAACAGAAAGAGAGAGAGAGATTTATGCTTTTAGTAACAAGAAAAAATTCTGAAGTTTATAAATTAATAATAATGGTGGTCCACTAAGAGTTGCAAAACTGCATGATTGAATTTGCAGGATATAGGCAGAAGTCCTCCAGTTTTAAGTTTAAAGTGTCAGAGTGAAACCTGATGTAATTTAGAATGTGAAAAATAGGCTAAGTAAAACAAATAACTGCTCAAAGGGGAGATACTCAGTGTGCTCAGGGCTGTTCTGCTGTGCCCTTTGTATCCATTTGCAATACTACTTTTTATTTAAAAGCATTAGGCATCAGGAGACCTCAGCCACGCTAAGACACATACTTTGTAATTTGATGGCCTAAGTTTAAAAAGTGCAATGAAATGCGCACTGAGTTCACAACCATGAGGACAATGAACCCGTAAGTTAATGGGGAGAGGAAAAATTCTAGTAATAGTGATTCCTTGCAAGGAGCCACCAGTGACTATTAAATATTTGCACAGTCATATAAGAATTGGGGTGACTCAGAGGCTGTTGGTCCTCAAATGAAAATAGAAATCAATCCATTGATCAGAGAAGCAGTGAATAATTCTGCTGTATATTAATCCTGTTCTACAGAAGTGAACTCTACAGCTGAGTGTAGAGTTCAATCTAGATGTTTTGCTCATAATCAGTCACCAGGAGGTTCTTTTGTACTAGATCAAAGTAAACAGTACATCTCTTGCCTTACTGAAATAGAAATCGGCAATTGATGTAGTTACAACTGTTCTTCCAGGACATCAATTTTGTCAAACTAATAACTTCAAGAATGTGGGTAATGAGGAATTAATGCCATTCTCACTGAATTTTGATTCTTCCTGTCCTGGAGTTTAAGAAAAAATCCAGGGATAATTTCCTACAGATATCCCAGCTGTGTGTGTTATGTGTGTTGAAAGGACTACTTTGGTTGACTTGGTGAGTTGTGGTTGTGAGGGGGGAAGCTGGACAGGGGATGGTTCATCCAGCTGACCTGTCTGTGCATGTAAAGAGGAAATGGTAGCGTGGGTAAACTTAGAAGACATCTGATGTTTTTAGTGCCATGTTATTAGCCTTTGAGGAGCTGTCTTGACTCCTCTGGGAACCTGTCTGTAGGTTTAATGTGAGTACATGAATGAACAGTGTCAGACAGCATTTTGTGAACTTACATGAAGGTCTGGTAGAAGATTAACAGTGCTAAAATATGCCCAGTATCTGTAGAGTCTGCTTAGGGTTTCACTGTGTGAGAAGTAAAGGTACTGCAGCTGAGGAAAATGTGTGTTAACCCCATGAATACATTCGTCTGAATTAGCTTTATAGGGATGGCTAGAAAATGTCTTTTTGTTTGCCATGTAGCTTTGTTGAATTTTTTTAGTTTAATTTGTTTGTGATCTTTTTCATTTATTTGAGATTTTTGCAGTTTCAGTAAATAAGTAAATCTTGCATTATTTTTCTCATAAAAATTGGTATTATATATAATGTCATAACTTGTATGGAAGAAATTTGTTTTTTTTTTTTAAGATTCATGCTGTGCCGTTCTCACAGATATTTATTGGCATGCGATTAACAATGGGTCAGGGCACTACTGTTCTCAACCTTTCTGGTAAGGCAGGGAGGATTTCAGTGCCCTGCACATCCTGGGTCATCACTTCCCTTTACCCTTGTTCTGTTTCTTGGCTGCAGGTTCCACAGGTGAGGTAGGACAAGCATTAAAATTAGGCCTTGTCCTCTCAAGATCTGGGGCTAGTCCCCTGCAATCTTATTAGGCATCGCTGTGTTCCCTAAAACAAAACTGCTAAGGTGAGCCTCTGCTTAATTAAATGTCCTATATTACCTCCGAGTTATGAGGAAACCAGGCTAACACTCCAGATGGGATACATGTTGAACAGATGAGGTGAGAGAAAGGTGCAGCTGTTTAAGCCCCCCTGGAATCCAGGATGTTTATTGAGTTGGAAGACTTCAGCTTCTCTTGATTTACTTTGGGTTGGTTTGTTGTTTTTTTTTTACCCTACCGACATAGTGGAGAAGGGAGAAGTTTTTAATGTTGTTATTGTTATTTACTTGCTTGAGGCTGAAATCTGGTCCTATAAAATGGGTTCCTAATATGTTTTTGACACATTATCTCTTATTCCTATTTTATTTTTATTTCAGAATGTGGCTGACTGGTTATTTGTTCTGTGGGTAATGGGATAATTTGAATGCTATAGTCAGTTCTCTGAGTTAGAACAAGGTGCAGGTGCCTAGAAGATTTTCAGTGAAGTGCTAGGCAATAGAACAAGGATAGGAGCAGCAGGAATTAAAAGATTTAAATTACTATGATTCCATAATACGATTATATGAAGGGATAATAGGCAAAACCCCTGAAATGCCTCGTTACTCTGCTTGGGTGTGATGGGGAAGCTGGTTATAAAGTGCTGATCTAAAGCATGAATATATTTGAAGCAAGTCTATATGTAGAGGAAGAGTGAAGTAAGATGTAAAAGTCTGCCCAGGAAGGACCCAGTCCATTGGGAAGTGGTCCTGGCTGTTTAAATGAGTTCCTTTCTAGAACTCAGATGTAGAACTTGGTCTTTCTACCTTCCTCTGCTGCAGAAAGAGAAAAGACAACCTTTGTGGTAAACTAGTGGAGCATTAGTGACTTCTGAACTGAATACAAGTCGAAGGAAGGAAAGGCTTCCTTTCTCAGCTGTTTGCTCATTCTGAAAATATAAAATTGCCTCTCCTATAGGTTGCAGATGAAAGGAGATGGAGTTCTCATATGTTGATGCAACTGCTGGGATTATTGTGGTTGCTGCTGGAGCTCTTTGGCAAATAAAATAGTATTTTAGTGTTGTTAGCTCTGGAAATCTACCATTTCCTTCAGAAAATTGGAAAAGATTGCTAAATGAACATTTTAGAATGCAAATTCCAATTACCTTCAGTAAACGGCACAAGTGTTTCTATTTCAGTTTAGCGTTTTGCCTTAGCAATCAGTGTTCATAACATTAAGCATGTCTCTGTTCCATTTTAGTAAAAAAGCAAAATATGAGATGCTTGTTCCTCACAGCAAGAAAAACGAGACATGCCATGAAATCTTTTCTGATTGAAAAGTATAAAAAGCAGATGAATACTGCAGTGACTGGCTGTAAAAAGCTCTCATCTAATTAAGTGGTGGGAAATTTGGTGATGTCAAATGTACAGCTCTGCCCTGAAGTGACTGGTTACCTGTGTCTTCCCTCTCTGCCCATGTATTTTTCTGCCCTACTATTTGTTATCTGGCCCCCTTGAAGTTTCTCATGGGAAGGTGTTCATGCTTGGAGAGTGTGATTGCAAGCTCCAACCAAAGCAGTGGTGAACAATTTAGCAAAGTCTTTTCCAGTGTGAAAATTGTTGGCATTGTCTCGTCCTGGCACAATGTTCCAGTATAGCCTGGCCAAGGCCATGAGACTGAGAGCTCCAGGCCAGGCAGGCAAGCTCTTGGATGTCAGACTTTGCATTCCTGAAGGAGCAAAAACATGCTAGTGCAGTGGGCTTTGACTTAATGCAGTGGTTTCTCTTTCTCCTGAATGATAGCCATGGATGGCAGAGGCTGGAGAGGCTCCTCCTTGGATACCTGGCCTCACTGTAGATTTTGCATCTTCTCAATTTCTGTGCCCTATGTTATATATAAGAAGCACTTTTCGGGAGGTGTAAACCTGGGCTGCAAATGAGAAAGTACTTAATTTTTGTGTTCTGATCTCACTTGCCTTGGGCAGCTGACTCTGCTGCTCTGACTCCCAACCCCTCTGCCCTCACCTTCTCAATCTCTTCTGCTGCCTGGGGTCAGAGGGCTGCTGAAATTGGGCTGTGAGCACCTCGTAACCTGCACAGTGCTGGCAGCTGGTGCTCTGTGGCTGCGTCAGAGGGACGGGACCTGCCCTCAGCGGCTGACTTCCCACACAGTCTAGGTTCACTCCAGGCTGGACACAGTGGTGACATTTTGAACCCAAATGTGTGATGGGAATTAGTTAATTGGCTCAGCAAGTTCCTGTTGAAGGACCAGCAGACTCAGATGAGGCTTCCTTTTGCCACTTTCATCTGGCAGATAACTGAGAAATTTCCATGCAGCTGTGTCAGCCCCTGGCAAACACAGCAGCTGCCACCCTGAAATGTGCTGGCCAGATGTGCTTTGCTGCCTCTTACCCTCTTTATTCCTCTTTCTCCAAAATGATCTGGCTCTATGAAACAGATACTCTGGGATGTTTGAAGCTCCCCAGTGACTCTGTATGGAAGTGTTCTCATTGCAGTTTTGGGGTTTTAGCTGCAGAGCCCTACAGTGTCTGGCCCCTGACTCCTGCAGCTTGTGACTTGTGTGTGGGGAGGTCCCCGAAAGCTTGTTACTGTGACAGAAAATACTGAATTGCTTGAGGGTATTGAGGTGGTTTCACTACAGTAAAATGCTTTTATTTGCTTGCTAAAACCTGTGGGTGTGTAGCTTCAATACAATCCTCAAAAGGGTAGGAAAATATAAACACACACATTTCAGACTGTTTTGTATTTATTAACTCTTCAACCTTACATATCTGTATTGTGGAATTGAGCTTGGGTAATCTTAAGTCAAATAGATCTTTCTTACCTGGAGGACCTGTGGGTATGAGGACTCGTGTTGTTCAATGTCCTATAAGCACAAAAGTGCAGAAGAAACTTTCTTTTCACTGAAAATAGAATGTCCTAAGTAGAATAGATTGTTTTATTTCTTTTAAAATTAAGTAGATATCATTTCTTTCTCTCTCTCTCTCTCTCTCTTTTTTGTCTCAAACAGAGATACATCCCACCATGAAACCTAATGTAATCAGGTCAACACCAAGCCTTCAAAGTCCAAGTGCAAAACGACTGCTTGCACCCTCCAATCACTCTTCATTAAGTATTTTGGGGAAAAGAAACTACAGCCATCATAATGGGCTTGATGGTATGTGAAGGAATATAAAATAAATATTCTTTAACTCTCAGAATTGCAAAACTTTCTGTGAACCTGAGGTGACGTTAAATGAGAGGGTACAGACTTAGGAAAATGTAAGATATGGATGGTATGTTTATAGCAGCAGTGCAATGAATGGTGGTGTTTATTCATTGGATAAGGATATATTATTGCCTTCTCTTACAAAAACTCCATTTGCTATTTTTCTTACTGATATTGATTAACAAAAAAAGGACAAGAAAAGAATAAAACAAATTTGGTAAAGACAGAGATGCAGCATGGTTTGTTTTGGCTCTGTGCATTGCACCTCAAAAAGCCACTGTCTCTGCAGAGGAGAAAGCAAAAAGTGTGTCACAGAGGTGCAGGAGAGGTGTTTTCTGTACACTGTGCAGTGCCAGAGGTGACTTTTAGGCCTGATATATCCAGCCACTTCACTACCCTTGGTGCAAACTGAGAGGAGGAATGAAGCGGTGTGAAAAACAAACAAAACAAAACAGAAAAAAACCCGATAAAATAAAGGATGGAAATTTGTGGGTAAGAGTAACTTTTCTCAAATAAACTTTATTTTTCATCCTGAAAAATGACTGTGCATTATTGATGATTTTTTATTTATCTTTACCAAACAGGAAGATTTTTCAACTCTAACTATAAACAGTTTTACCTTGTCCAAATAAGAGGAGAATCCAGCAGGATATAATGTTTACACTGAAAGAAGATGCATGCATGCATTCCTGATATCTCTTTGTGAGATATAAGTTCTGTAAGCCGTTAGCCCATTTGTTCTGGAACTGAATAAGGTTATTGAGGGTGGAAATCTGTCAGACGTTGGGCTCTCAAATAGACTGTTCAGGAGATGATGCTCACAAAAGAGGTGTCTGTCTGCTTTCATGCAGCACAGAATAAGTCAGGGTAGAAAGGAGAGGAATTGCCTTTCAGACAAGCTCATAGAAATAGTATTCCAAATAAAGGGAGAAAAACTTGATTCATTATCCATCATATTCCCCACAATCTGTCATTGCAAACACTACTTGTTTACTGCAGTGCAAACACCTGCTGTACATTTAATAACACCTAGATAGGAATCATGCCATCCTTTGACAAGAAGTGGTTATTGAGAATACACAGAAGAGAGGATTGCTTGCAGTTCTGCTCAGCATGCTGCTGTTAGAGCACAGACAGACAATCATGGCAACACAGGCTCTTTAGGGGACCAAGAGCCATGGGACTTGCAGTTGGAAGAAAATATGATATCTGCATTAGTAGGCAGAGCCATAAATGCTGACTTTCCAGTGCAGCCTTTGAAGGTTCTGCATGGATGGTTTAGTAGTTGCTGCATGAGAATGTGAACAAAGGCCTCCCCCTCCACCAATGCTGGCCATTAGACTGGACTCTCCATGTAAGCTCTGAGTGATCAATTACTTTCCCCTGGATGTAAAGATGATCATAGAATGCTTTCAGTTGGAAAAGACCTCACAGGTCAAGTCCAACCCTTAACTCAGCACTGCTGAGCCCACCACTAAACCCTACATGCCACAACTGTTAAATCTCTCAGGGATGATCAATCAACCACTTCCCTGGGCAGCCCATTCCAGTGCTTGACAACGCTTTCAGTGAAGTAGTTTTCCCTAATATCCAACCTAAACCTTCTCTGGCATCACTTGAAGCTGTTTCCTCTTGTCCTATCACTTCTTATCTGTGAGAAGATCCTCATCTTGCTGCAACCTGCACATTTCTCCAGCAGAGAAGGCTGTGGCAGTAAGTTCAAGGTAATTATTATGATTAAGCCCCTCCTTATGTCCCGGTAAGGAGGCATGTTTGGAAATCTGTAAAATTTTTCTTCTACTTAGTATGGATGTTCTCCTCAAAGTAAAGAGTGTGTAAAACCAGTCATTAGCTACACTAATTAGTGTGTATCAGTCAGCTGTGTTGAGACTATTTGCACAAAGTCATCTCTAATTTGAAAAAAGTAGTATTGAGAACTGCAAGTCATTGCTTTAGGAGATGTTTCTGCTAATCTATTTTCTGTGGAAACAACGTACTTGAAGGCATATAGCCTAAATAAGTGAAATCTGTGTTGGTTTTAGTGCAAAAATTGCTATCTTCGTATTTAAAATGGCTATTTTGGTTACCATTCTTGCCACTCTAATTAAAATGTGGAAAAGTGTAAATAAAATGCAATGAAAAAGTAACAGACCAGTAGTACTGATACTCAACAGCACAGATTCAGTTTCTTCTGACTTAAAAGTGATTACTTTCAATGTTAACCATTTATCTCCTCCTCAGGCTATTGGTAAATATAAAATATATTTTTTGCTTGTGTTTTTATCCAGCTTCTCTTCAGTACCAGATCAGCTTGGGAAGTGGTGATTTCTGTGTCATTTCCCTGACCACAGTGCAGTGAAAGGTTTTGCCAGCCCCCAGAGTTTTCGTGTTACTATAAATAGACTAAAAAGCTTTTTTGGTTCCAAAATACTATGGATTGCTGCAGGTTTGATTGTGTTGTATCAATTAACAGTATCCAGAAAGCCTGATACGGAGATGATGACAGATTCTGCCTTTCAGGGCATGCTTTTGTGAAATGAGCAAACAAAAAGGAGCACGGGGGACTTATATTAAATCTCATTTGCTATTTTCATAATATTATTGACATGGAAATGTCTGCATTTTCAAATTTGCTTTTTTTCTGACAGTATTAGACATTTGTTGTGGGAAAGCCACATAAATATGTTTACGTAAGATATGCAGTATTTCACAGCATTCAGAGAAATGTTGCTTAGCCTTCTGCAAATTTATATTTAGATTAGCATAATTTAAGTCAATCTTACTGCCTAGATGAGTGCCTTATTTTGGCAGAATTTCTTTTTAAGCAAATTAACAATTATTTGCTTTGAATATAGCAGTACTTTATGGAAAAGGCACTTTTTTATGCCTCTTTGGAGAAGTGGAGGAAGATTATGAGAAACATCATTAATATTTAGTTAAATGCTTTTAAGAGTAATAAACAAGAATATGATTAGATTTTCTTATACAAGTCTTACATTGGCTTGAGTTTTGCTTTTAGCCAATGCAGCACAAGATTCCCTTTCATTTTTCCACAGCTGCACCTCCAGAAAGGGTCTGGTGCAATTGGTAGGGGTGAGGGGATTTGGCGTTTTTGACTGATTTTGCTTGATCATTGTTGAGAATGATGAGTGAGCTCATTTATGTTTTCTTAATTGGGACGTTGTGCCCTGATATATTGTTATTGTCAGTCATGGACATGAGTGAAATCGCTCTGCTTAAGCACTGTGCATTGTCACTAGAGAGAGGATCATGGTGGTTTTTGTGTCCCTTATTAGGATGAAGCCTTTTGCCGGATGATCTTAGAAAAGTGTTTTTCATTTTATTTTCAAACAACAGCAAATCTTGCATTCTGTAAGATGTAATCAAAATGCCAGTGAACTGGCATTTTGCTGTTCTGGAGAAGTCACAGTACTTTGAGAAGTTTTTGTATAATATACATACTGGAGCTTTTAACTACTCTTGAGATGCTGCATTTCAATTGCTGCTGAAATTAAAGTCAGCATAATATATTTAAGTGATTCTCTGCCATGAAGATAGCCTCTTTCAAGTGGGAATATTCCATCTTCAGAAAATCACGATGTTGCAGAAGGTTACATGTATCCAATTTTGTTACTGGAGTTGATGATGGGAAGAGTTAGGTGTGACTGTAAAGTGCTTTAGATATTTTGAATCTGATCTTTACATTACAGTGTCTGAAATTATTCCAAGCAATTACTTTCTCCCGCAAGCTGCTTAATTGTGAGCAACGGTGTGTCCAAGTAGTCAAATTTCACGTCAGCCTATTGTTTTGGCAGGGTGAGTAATGATACTTTTGCTTATAGTATTTGGAAACATCAGGTAGAGGTATTTTGCACAAGAATGATCTCTGGCATCTGGCACGCATTTCCTTACCTTTCATGCATGAGAACCAGAATATGCATAGGATGTCCAAGACATCGGCGTCACTAATGAGGTACAGAAATCTGTCTGTGCCTGTTGATACCATTTTCATGTTGTGGACAGAAAGAAAAGAACCAGCTTTTCATAGCTGAAGAGACTCAAATCACCAGCCCTGATCCTCCTCCTCCTCTCTTCTCTGCCATACCTTTAGTGCTGTAATTCAGTCTGAGATGTCCTGCTACCTTCAAGAGGATTCTTTCAACCGTCAAATTTCTGTTCTGGAATATACTGAAGTGTGCAGCAGATACATGCAGTATCTAGGAATGAGGCAACAGATTTGGGGTCTGTTTCCCTAGGAACCCACATATCTCTGGCCTGGCAGAATGAGAAGGTGACATGAGAAATTGGCAAATGGAGAAAGACCTCAAAATGATGTACCTTCTTTCTTAGATACTGCTTTGTCAATCCTTCTCTCTATGCTTATGGCTGATACTATTAGCTATTCAGGAGGTGAGTGAGGTAGAAAGGCTTAGTTTTCACTCTTATTTTTCCATGGGGAATTTATGACAAACAGATGAAAACATAAGCAGCCTGACTGACCCACAGGGTGACTAAAACCTTTCCTGTCCCAAATTTTCTTGGAACAGACATAATGATTGTAATACATGCCTCATTATAATTAAGTACTCATAACACTATGTGGAAGTACATTAAAGGGAGGGAGATTTCACTCTAGGATGGAATTTTTCAGCAGTGAGTGAGTTGTTTTTTCTCAAAGGTGTCTGATTTTTGTTATCATGATGCTGTGTTTTGGTAGAGACAGAGTTGTTCTGCTATGGTGTCAGAAGAGCAGCATTGATTGAACATCAGAAAAACATCTGGTGCTCTGTTATTTTAGAAAAGAGAACTCTAAATTTTTTCTTACGCATTAATAAAGTATAAACCTACCAAAGTTGTTATAAACCTCATTTAACATACCAGTGATTTCTAACTGAAAGAGAAGAAATGAGTTGTAGCAAACAAGCTGCTATGTGAAATTTTGCCATTTCTTCCATGCTAAAACACAAAGTATGATTAATGCTGGATTGTGTATACTCTCTTCCCAAAAGTGAGAGACAAAAGCTATATATTGCTCCACAGTTTTCCCTCTGAAGTTTGCTTAGGACATGCGTGTTCTAGCTTTGATCTTTGGTATAGCTGGAAAATGCTTTAAAATATTCAGCTACAGATTTCTCAGTCAAATATGTGCACTGGTATTGATGAAAATGTGAACATGGAAAATAGATCTCTCAGATAAAAAATGATGCTGCGTTACTGTCATTTACTGGGGAAGCAAAGGAATATGAAAAGGTGTTTATGGCTCTTAGTTACTTCCCGAAATATATTGCTTTTATGCTTATATCATTATAGGAAATACTTAAGCGCTTAGTCCTGCCTTTCTATACAAAGTCATTAAAACCATCTCTGACCCTCAAGAGATTGACCTAACAACCTTTTTACATTTAAATTTTGCAACTTGCACAGTAGTAGCTGATTTATGTCTATTTTCACTGTGCAATTGGAAGCAATCGTTTAAAATATTTATTAGGAAACTAAAATGTTCCAAGGCTTACATTTCTGTGGTCAGTAAGTTCACTTGTTTTTGCAGAGGTACAAATAATGGTACTGAAGATGATAAATTACTGACAGCTTCCAGAGGCCAAATAATGTGCCTGGAAAGTGACACAGGCCTTAATTACCCCAGGATGTTACTGCTGACATTGACAATCAATTGTTGAAATAAGCTTCTGCATCTCATGCATGTATCAAGTAATTTTTTTTCCTTATTTAAATCTTTTGTGTTATAAAACTTCTCTCTTCAGTCTTCATATCTTCAAACTCAGTGATGCAAATGATATTGTGACTTAACGTGAAAAATAACCAAGTAGGAGGAAAATACTTTTATATTTATACACTGGTCCAAAAAACCAGAAGTATCTTTTTCCCTATAATTTCTTAAAATTGAGAAAATTATTTATCTCACAATGATAAATGTGTACATTGAATTCACATTACGGTTGTTTTCCAAGTATTTGAGCTCCTTTGATTACAAATAAAAGGACAGTCTTCCATTCTCTGTCCGACAACTGCTTAAACTGCAGGGTATTTTTCAGTGAGAAAAGGCAAGCAGTGTAACTGGGCCATAAGAGTGCTTGGGAGGACCAAAAGCATTTCTGCAAACCCAGGTTTCTTTAGATTTCCTCTGAGAGGAACGATTCCTAAGCATGATGTGTATTTTTTTTAAAATACAGACAGCAATTACTTTTGTTATGCCAAAGTCAAAATACAATTCCCATTCAACTGAAATTCTCAGGTTTACTGTATCTTGAGAAATGTGAATTATTTCCTAGGGTGAAAGTACATTAGAAATTGAATAAGGGACTATTATTGATTCCTTCTGCACTTATTCCTTCTTTCAAAAATGTATTTTTGGTTTTGTAAGGCTTCTTTGCCTACAATTGATTCACAAGAAAAGCACAAATCTAGAGGCACATTCATGCTTTAAAGCACTACCTCAAGAGTGCCATAGATCACTTTGCTTTTGTCATGCCAAGGAGATGAATGTTTATGAAAAATTTGTGTCTTTCATCCCTGAAGTCACCAGTGCAGCACATGTTTCTGGTAACACTGGTGACAGCAGGGATCAGAAAGAGCAAGGCATGTGGGATCCCAGGTGGAGGAAAGAGCACTTCATGGTAAAGTGCCCCATTTCTGCTGTTGAATCAGAGATTCTTGTTTTAATACACAGGTAATGTGTAGACATGAAACTGCAGTAACCCTGGCTTTTCTAATTGGCTGAATGAAGCAGCTCCTCAAACAGCAAAAAACATTGTAATTAAGTTAACATTTAAACCACAATACAGATAGCCAGACCTTAATTCCTAGAATCACTACTTTCCCCTAGTATTATTTTAGAGAATTACAGTTGCAGAAAGAGAATCCTGTCTGTTTGATAACAGGATTAGCAGCATATTTCCTCCTGAATTATGTGTTCTGGATTCAAGATCTGGAGTTCATATTTAAAGTGCTTCTGTGTATCATTACTGTCAAGTAGGTTGATTATTTTTTGTAAGCTGTGATTGCAGAGCAATAGTTCTTAACCATTTTAGTACATAATGCAACAGGGAAGGCACCTTCACAAAGTGCATAGGCAGTGGAACTGGAAAGATCCTATGTCTGGTCTGTGATAATTATTATTATTATTTTTTTAATCTGTATATTCTTTCTCCCATGTTTAAAATTTCTGTTTTGGGAGAATAACAGTCTTCCTCAAAAATCATTCTTAGTATCAGACATACATATGTATTTTTTTATTTTGAATAATACTTTTGAATTAAAATTGTCACTTGTTCAGTTGCTGCAAACTGGGAGGGGAAAAAACAATTATGTTTGATTACTCAAAACATTCATAACCCAAATGGAGGAGAAATAACAAAGCAGTCTTCCTTCCTCATATTTTTTCATGAGGTGGTCCATCCTGGGTGAAATTAACCTTTAAAGTCTTATGCACCACCATAAACTGAGATATTGCTAGGATTAAACAGCTCTGCTATTGCCAGTCTGCCTTCATTTTCCACCAGTCAAAATCACATTATCTTCAAGCATATTTATTCTAGAAGTTTTAGAAGTAGGACATGTTTCACTCATTAGTATTGTCAATGATCCTGTTACATAAAAACAAGAGGAATATCAGGTAACTCAGTTTTCTATCTGTAGAAATAAAGAATATCACATATACAAATAACACATGAACAGCTGGAAAAGGGTTCTGATGTTTAATAAAAAAAAACATGTTGCTGGGAAAGGATATGTAAATTTGAAATTATTATGTAGCTGACACTATCTCTAAGCAGTGTACTTTTTCTGATTTAGCCCTAAATGGTTTTAGAGTGGGAAATTTTATGGTGTCCTACTGCCTGGAAACAAGGAGGAACGCTTGATTGGTCAATATGGTTGGTAAAGCACATTCTAATGCACATTCTACAGCTTACTCATTTCTATTTGAGTTCAAATAAAGATGTTTAGGAAGGCACAGGAGCATCTTAGGCAGTTTCTGCCATTGGTGCATCAATTTCGCCACAATAATAAACTTACAAACATCTTGTCAGCTGAAGCTGCATTTACTGAAATCCCCCCACATCACAGCACTATAAACCCTTGTTAGTGGTGATGATATCTGGCCACTTCTGCTTAAAATGGAGCAATCCACTTCCCTGGTACTTCAATGGCCTTAAGGGGAGAATCAGGCTCCATCCTGGAGTTCCCTTCCTACTGAAGTGGTGCAAGTACAGATCACTGTCTCACATGAAATCCTCTGCTGTAAGAACTCACTTATAAACCAAGTGTCCACTGGTGCCAGTTTCACTAAAATTCGAGCCCAATTATTCCAGTTTCCTAAGGCATTGTAGAACTTGGCAGATAAAAATGAAAATCCAAAGTTTTGCTTTCTGTTCTGTTCAACACCAAGATATTTGTGATTTTTAAATAAGCTCTGATGCCCTTAAGCTGCACTGGAGTTTACATTGGTGTGCAGACCTTTTGTAAAGGTTTTTAATGCTGTGTGACTGCCTTTTTAAGCAAGGGCTTTCTTCCTTAATTGCCTTAATTAAAAGTTTTCCACAAAATTGGCTGGTGTGTCCATGCATAAGTGTTTTTCAGAGTCTGCCAAGTCAGGGTTTAATTATTTTCTGGAAGAAATTGGTATCTCCTCAGTTCTAAAGCCTCAATATTTGAGTATCAGAGTATATAAGAGTTTAAATTATGTAACAATGGCACCTAATTAGTAGTCTTTGCTAGATCCTAGAATCTTTTGACTATTTCTAGTTATTAAACAGTTATTTTCCTACCTTTGTATTTATGGATATACTCAGGTCTCTGATGTTTGGCAACTTAGATGATATTTCAGTCTCTACAGCAAGAAAAATACTTGCAAAAAAGAGAATGATTCTATTGCCTGATATAACAGGGATATTTACAAATATAACTCTTTTTTTCAGTTCTTGGCTGCATTTTGTTATTAGGTTATCAGTATGTTAATATCCTGGAGTTAAAATCTGCTGGCACTGCATTAACGCCGTCTGTCAGGTTCTTTTCAAAAATATACTGTTTAACAATTTCCAGGAAAATTCAGTTGTTCCTCAGCTCATTTCAGGGAGATCTTCTCAGTTTCACAGACAACTGGATGAGAGCGTGTCTGCATATTTTGGGACAATCATGGCTAAGCATAGTTTTTATAGATTTGGCATATAGAGCTATGCCAAAAGCACAGCACCTCTGAGTAAGAGGGAAACTTTCAAGTATCTCAGTAGAAAAAACATGGATTTTTGTTTGTCGGCTTTGATCGTTTTGGGATTGACTGAAAGTGCTCTGTAATGTATCTCTTCTGTGTTTCAAGAGACAAGAAGCCCCATTCTTTATGTTTAACTTCGTGGATAATTCTGCCTAAGTTCAGAGTTCTTCAGGAAATATTGTGCTCATGGAGATAAGGTGGTTGGGTTTTTTTCTGGGTATTTAGGTTTACAAATGGAATGAGTCTTGACCTCAATTATTCATTATTCCATTAATGCAGTCTCTATGTGTTCTCAGGTATAGTTAGATCCGGAAATGTTATTTTACTGGGATGTCCAAAAAGTAAAAAAAAGTTTTAATAACAAAAATTACTTTACTGTGAAGATAAAAATTTAACAGATGAAAGAGTTCTTCACTCTACTGTGATCTTCTCTCACTCTATAAGAGTGCCAAATATGTTCAAGTATCAGGAAGCAGTAGACTGTCACAATATTTAGTTCTTATACTACCAGTTTAAAAATTGCCTGGAGGACTGGTGACCTAATTATATTTTTATATATGATAACCTTTGTCTGAAAAAGAGAGGAAAAGAGGGCGGGCAGAGGAGCTCATAGCCAAGATATTGCTGGCTTTAGGTAGATGTTCACATTACAATACCTCTGTCAATGTGACCTTAGTGATATAAATATTTCTTATTTAAAATTGATTAAGGATGAAGATTTGTACAAACCTAAATGTAAATTAGACACTGGAATTTCTGTTGAATGTTGGACTTTATAAATAGTTTGAGAGGTCTAAAATGGTTTACCTTTTTTCTATCAGTGATTGAACTATACCTTCAGATCAGTTAAGGTGACTCCTCAAAATGAAAGGGAAATGCCAGTTTAAGAGAGTTCCTTTTTTTTGGAAAGAGATATGCAGCTGTTCTCGTGTCCTTTTAATTTCTTTAATATTATTTTTAACAATAATAAAATCCCTCAAGAATTCTTTGTGTAAATGACACTAGTTGGAAATCCTGTAAGTTGCAATTTGGAATCAAGACAAGAATAAAATAAAATGTAATTATTTAGCATTTATCTCGCTTGCAGAACTGAGACTCTACTAATTCAATTAATTCAGAAATGTGTTTATTTTATAAAAACATGTGGTTTTGATAAATGTCCCTTCCTTCAGAACTCTCTATAGCCAACAAGGTATCCTATCCAATTTTTTGAGCAAGCCTGTGATACTGCTGGTAGTATCACCTTGCATCTTATAGACCAGCAGTGAGTTTTCTTGCAGGTTTTTTTAACTGTTTATGTTATGTTACTGAAGTTGCACTGCTTTGAAAAAGAACAAGGTCTCTAATATGTGAACTGTAACATTTTAAAGCCAAAGAGTGTGCGATTTCTGTTCTTGGGGAAAGAAAAAAGCAAAAGAAATCTGAGTTAAACAGCAGGGTAAAATCTATGTTAATTATTGGCCTAGTAGTGATTGCTCTGCAATTTATATAAATATAACCATGACCTCAGTTGACTGACTCCTGATTTTTCATATAGGAGAGAATAGTTAACTTTTCTGCATGTTTCATTTCTCAATAAGCCTTGTCAGTTTCAAACCGAACATCCACCTTAAAATTCTCAGGAAAAGGGTTATCTAGTTTTCTAAAACTTTTTTGAAATGGGAACAGTAATGGAATTATGTTGATACTATCTGTATTTTTGTCTGCAGAGCTAATCCTTCATGATGCCATATGTTAAAAGCAAAATGAAAAAAACCTTCACTTCTTCAAACATGAATTATGAATTAGTTCCATTTTTATATTTTCTTGCAGAAGAGGATAATTAAGCAAAGGGAACGAGTGCAGTTAACAGCATATTGTAGCATGCCACATATATCCAGGACCAATGATGAGTCTCATGCTCGTTTCATGAGAAATCTTTCCAATCTCTGCATTTTTGATGTGTTCATTGTTGTAGCTGAGCAGTTGCATCTTAGTCTTCAGGGTGAGCATCAGAACATAGGGCTTTTGTGGATAAAGAAAACATTCTAATATGCTGTGGTTCTTTTATTTTCCAGAGTCATCCACCCATACAACAAGAACAATCATGGTGAGTACAGAGGAGCTTATAGATATTGATCTGCCTATAGCTATGATTTTTCTTTTAAAAAGGAAGTAGATAAAGTAGTATCCTAAGCCACTGGCTTTTTTTTTTTTTAATATATAAAGTCAAATAACATTGTAGACATAAAATCAGTCTTTATTTAATGAGAAATCTTGGGAAAAAATGAGAGATTAAAGAGCTTAAGAGGTAACAGTGCTGTCAGTTTAAATAGGTGAAATTTCAACTACGATTCTGTGTTCTTGTTCTTGTGTAAGTGATTTTTGGTTATGTCAAATTAATTTTGATAAAATTTATTGCATTCTATCTATATCACATGGGGCAGAGCACATTTAAATTTCAGAACAACAGCTGAGTAATTTCTTGCATCACATTCCTCAGAGGCCAGTTTCTGACTTTACCTTGAGTTTGATAATTTGAGTTCCAGAAATAGGGAAAAGTTTTAGTGGACAGATGCACCTTCAAAAATGAGATTAGAAAGCTTTTTATAAAATGTCATGCACTTAGTGTCTACCTTGCATTTTTATAAGGTGAAAAATGTAGCTCTCTTTCAAACTCATAATAAAGTTAGGTAAGGGCTGAACAACAACTCACATAGAGAAAACCTTTCTCTGACAGGGAATGATTGATGCCTGTCCTGTGGGTGTTTGAGGAGAGGGCTTTCTGCTTTTGGAAAAGACCAGTTTTTGAGGCGAGTGTTGAAATTTTAGAATAAACCCCAGCAAATCATGCCATGAGCTTGTTTGTTTTCATTCCTACAGTTTTTAGGGCATCCATTCAAGTTTATTTACCTCTTCTTTATGTACGGCATTTATGGGATATGTAAATTCCCCCATGGACTTCTTGACTGTACAGAGGATAAAAGGTTAATATAGTTCATTGTCTTTATCACCAATGGCCGTTAATAATCCAGTGCAAATTAATTATGAATAGGCAAGGACTACAGATCACAACATTTCAAAATTGTGGAGATGTCTGGAAAAGTGATGTTTCTGTTTCCTACTGGATGTGATGTCATCCCTTTTGTTCATGAATTTGTTTTAAATACACCCATTTCAAAAGAAGATGCTTAGTTATTCAAGTATGTTCCCCTGTTATACAATTTTGCAAGGGATTGCAAAACATTTCAATGTTTTTTCCATGCTGCATTTGTGTTGGGAAAAGAGCTGGGCAATTGTGTTGAAGCTGGTGAGCCCTTCACTCTGCTTTACATTTACTCTTTTTTATCCTATTAAATGTACTCTGAAGATACTCAGTCTCTCTTTTCCATTAAAGGTTCAGAACAGTTCTAAAAACTGAGCCAAAAGAGTGGGGGTTTTTCCTATACTTTTTTTTTTTCCGCACCAAAACATGGCCTTAACTTTTAAGGAGAGAAGGAAAAGGTTTTTAAATTGCTTGAGGTCTTGAGGTTCCTGTGTTGTGAACCTCTCCAGACCTCTCTGCTGACAACTCAGATGGCTCAGATCTAAGGCAAATGTTCCACAGTCAGTGTGCAGTAAATGTTCATTGCACTTAAATAAATAAAGGTAGAAATAACAGTAAGTATTCTGCTAAGTGAGAAATATTAGAGTAATGCCTGCTCTTTTCTGCAACTAAAGCATAACTAAATGTTTAAAAGAAAATTTCTTACTCCCCAATGAGTAAGTAGAAATTGTCAGTAAAACCAGAAAATATGGTATTCCTTGCATTAGAAACAGTATGAAATTATACATTCCATACAGATGCAGTAAAGCAATACTGCTGAGAGCCAATGTATAATTGCTACTACAATAGATAGCTACTCTGGAATGAAGTCCCCTTTTTCTGACTGATTACAGTTATATTGTAACATAAAAAGTTAAAGCATGACCTCTAGTCATCAGAATGTGAGAGGTACCACAGCAAATTTGTATTACTGCCTTGGCTGCTTTGATGTAAAAGAACTTTTGTCTTACCAAAGTGAAGTATTTGAACTTCTTTAAAGTTGCATTTATAGGTGTTGAAATAATGTAAGGCATTAAATCTGATCTTGTCTCTGAAGATTCAGATTTATGCTGAAGTCAAAGCCAGCAAGGTGTAGAGGGTGCTCTGCTAAAAAAACAAAGTGCAGTTTTTCTGAGGACATTACAAGAATTTTTCTTCTGTGTTTAAATGTAATGATAGCTGCCAATTTTTTGTTTAAGATTCTTGTTCATAAAAATAAAAATCCAGAAAATATTTTAAGCTTCTGTGTGATGGGGGGAGAGGGAGAGCATGCTCTAACTATAAAACAAATTTCCTTTTATTCTGTGCATAGTTGCCTAGCTTAATCTTTCATTACTAATTTACTGATTTCCATAAATAACTATTTACTTCAAAATGATACCTTCCAAGACATGATTTATGCAGAGGGTTTATAGCTTGTGTGTACCATAGATGACAAACAGGGACTATAAACATTGCAGTGTTTTAGCCCAGATGCTTTGGCAAGTCAGCTGTCATCTTTTAGGAGGGTTGTTTCTTTTAGGGTTTTTTGGTGGGTTTTTTTCCCTTGCACAGAAAAGTTATTGACTTAGATTTTCAGTGTTGCAACTATTGTAGGTGTTTGTGAAAGGTTTGGTAGCAAATCCAGAGGTGCCAAAGTTAAGCTTGTGTTGAGTACTTGGTTATTTTCTTGTATATGATCTGTTGTTTGAAAATCTTTCATATTTAATAGCCTTTGGGTTTTTAAATGAAATTCTATACCCAAAATGGTTGTGTGCCTGCATGCTATTATCAACATTTGCAATTTCATGCTGTGTAGAGATTTTCAGTATTAATTTTTGCATTCATCTCACATTTCTATGAATAACTAAAGTAGCCCCAAACCTTGATGCTTATTAAAGGTACAATGCTAATCCCTTTGGAAATAGGAATACTTCAGATGTGGCAAAAGAGAATCAATACCTCATTTAAACTTAAGGTAATTCTAAACTTGTTTTAAATGATGTATTGTATAATTAGGTCAATGCAAAATATATGGCACCAATTAATACGGGTTATTTCCAATTGTCTGAACATAGCTGATTTCTTCTAGTGATTTTTTTTCTCCTTGCAGAGAGCTTCTTTTGCTCTGCTTGCTTTCAATTGATTTTTTTTTCTTTTTTTTGTTTAAGGATGCAACAAAAAAATTAAAAATGTTAATTTAAGGCAATGAGAATGTTTGCCTTTTTGAAACAATGGGGGAAAACATAAGAAATCATAAATTGAAATCCACTTAGGAATTTATGGTAGTCCAGTTAAACATTCCTTCAGCCATAGTACAAATGTTCACTGTTAGTTTTTACCCTTTGAATTACTGTGGGTGTTATGTATTTTATTTCAAAGCTGAGTGTCTTTTCAGACTTGAGTGTCTTTTCAGAATTTTTAGTGGCTCTCAATGAATAAATGTTCGACCACTTATGTAGCAGTACAAACTGAACAGCATATAGGCAGGAACCTTGACTGGAATTTGGGATCTGGGTCCCATTTCTGAATTTGTGCCGAATGCTTCTCTTGACTTACCATCGTGCATCTCAGTATCCTTGTGCTTCTCTGGGAGCCAGTGAGGACAGGAGATCTACTCTCAATAATAAAAATGCTATATAAAGTTGTCACTTTAATATAAGGTGTTTTTGGGATGGTGTTCAGACTTCACTGGACTTGTAGCTGCCACTAGAGCAGATATTATGTGTATAGTGATCCTACACAGTCATTTCCTTGGCTTCCCTGCCACAGCAAAGCCTTATGCCTAGTGCATGTTGTGTTGAAGGACCTGATTTCCAGTTGTAACTCAGTGCTGCTGCTTCCAGAAGATTTGACAGGGACAAAGACACGTAGCTGCTTTGTGAAGGGATCGCCTGTGTTCCTTGGAAGTTGGAGGTGTCTCAGTTGTCCACTGTGCAATGAATGCAGATGGGAAATTCATGCCCCTGCCAGGGGAGTTTTGATGAGCAGCACTTGCAAGCAGCAGAGAAATGGATCAGCAGGGGGCAGGTGAAGCTGCACAGCAGCCAGTCTTTATGTAAAGTCCTCCTTGCTGAAGACTTTGCAAAGATTGCCTTTGGTCTCTGAGGGTGCATTCACTCTGCAGCTTGTACACCACCTCTTTGACAGGTGGGACTCTTCCCAGAGATAACCTCGTCATGACTTAAATATTTGTGTTCTCTTCAGGATGTAGGTTTGCCTGAATCAGAGCTCCCTTTGTTTTGAGAAGTTTTTCTTTCAAGTGCACGCAAAGGTTTTTCTCCTGATGTCTTTTGAGCATGGAACAATTGTGTCCCAGAGCAACAAGAGATCTCATTGAATGTACTCAGACTGAGATGAAGAACTTAGGATAAAGGAGTCACTCAGGACAGAGGAAGATTTGTCCAAAATGCAAACTCCTGATGCTCAGGTCCTGCTCTGATGTGCCCCTGGCATGCAGAACCTGAACATGAGTGGCTCTGTTGCAAACTCAGAGCACAGCTCGTTAGTGGTGTACATAGTCAAAATCAAAGCAGCAGCAGCTGATTGTACACAGTGGTGTTGTGAGGAAATTACTGAAGCTTTTTGCAAGCAGAATTTTAAATGAGAAGGACTTCTGTGGTAGCACAGGGAGTATTCCTGAGGCTTTCATAACTTTTCTGGCATAACTGCGTGCTAGGGGGGAAAATTTGAATTCATCATCATCATAAAAGAAAAGCATTTAATGAGTACGTTATATGAAAGTTCATTTTGCTCTTGATATTAGTGTGACAGTGGCATTGAATGCTCATTTTCATACACATTGGTGAATATATTTTTGAGAGGAACTAATGAACTGATTGCCTGGTCAAGAGCTTCAATTGTTTTTATTAACTTGAAATTAATGTGGTCCCTAGCACAGATTGGAGAACAATGATCTTATTTTCTCTTGCCTTATGTGCAATTTAATTAATTCCTTCAAGTAGCTTGAAAGGGCTGGGGTAGAAGGGAAATAAAAGAGAAAATTCCAACCAATTTGATGCAACAGAAATGAGATTATATTGTAAGCTTTGTGTCATTTTCTATAATGTTATCTCTTGCCTGGAATGAGGGTTAGGGTCTAATAAAAGTAGAAAGAACAGAAGTTCAGAATTAGTTGCAATATCTGGCTCTGCCAGGGGAAAAAAGTGTCATGAAAAGACAAGTTTCCATCAGGCTTCACTGTTTTTCAGTGTTTATGCCACAGGAGAGACACTTCTTGTACCTTGTACATTTTCTGAACATTTTCTGCTTGCACTTCTTATCTTGACTAAAGGAAACATTCAATGGTGTATTAGAAAGGAGCCTGGGAAAAGACCTGAATCATTACGTGAGATAATTTAAACCCATTATTGAGTAGGGAAGCACAACAAAAAAATACCATTGGAACCTTTGAATGTTCCTCTGTAATGTATGGCAATGGCAATTGCAGGATACAAATATTGAATGGGAAATCTGATGTGTGGCAATGTTTTCCATGCATGACTTTTTAGTCCCTTTTTGAGCACCACCCACTATGTACAAGAAGAGATCAGCAGTTAAAAACCTTCATGAATTTCTAATTTCATAGCACTTATGTACTTTATCCTGAATTTATTCTAAATAACAGCTGAATTCTAGTAGCATGTCTTTTAGGTCTTTTTATGTATGAAAAAATATGTGAAAAGCCAAACTGCAGTCTAGACACTGAATGAAAGAATGGAAAAAAATTAAGCAAATATTTAAAAAGGCTACAAAAATAGATTAATGACCCTATGTGCAACAACAATTAAATTTACCATAAATCTTCTTTGTTTTTAAGACAAAATAAAATAGTTTAGCTCTAAGAAAGATTTATATCTGACTCACTCAAATTTGATATCTTATTTCTCCTCTTCTTGTTCAGTTTTGTTACATGAGATCTAAGGAATCACAGAAGAGATAGCTCAGTTACTCACAGTAGCACCATGAATACTGGAATTTTCTGTCTCATGCATAAAATTTGTCCTACTGGAGAGAGCAAATGGTGTGGATCGGGGTGTGGTGAAAGTTTTGTCATAATGTCAATATAGTACTTTGAATGTGAGTGTAAGAATTGTTCAGAAAAAATGATGGCCTTGTTTATCTTTTCTGGCTTTCATGTTTTTATGAGATGATTTAAGAGATAGGCTCTGTGCTCTGTTCTGCTGGTCTGTGTGGGTGCTACCAGCCCCTTCCTTACTCAGTGACCTTGATGTTGGCCCCCTAATTAGGGGGTATTCCCACAAATGTGCAGTACTGGGTGCATTTTAGGAATGTTACAAAAATGCTATCAGTAATGTGGAATACTGGTATTACTTCACCAAGAAAATAGTACTTCTTCCTAAGAAAACATGATGTTGAATTCACGTGACATAAAGTAAGCAAATTTTTATCTTTTTATAATATTTTCTGTCATATCTGGTTTTGTCCAATTGTTGTTAGTTAGTCCTGCTGCTGATCGATTATGTGGGAAATAAGATTCAGATTGCCAATATAATTATTTTTTTCATGGTATATTCTTCCAAAACATTACCTATAAATGATACAGAAAACATTTTCACTTCCTTCTCATGTGTCAGAAGGCAGCTTCTCTTGTTAGATCTGAGTACTTGCTCTCATTGCACAATTACTCTGGGTAAAGGTTTAGTGGAAAATCCACTGAATTTAATGAATGCACTGTTTTCAGTTTAATGTTATCAGCTATGAAAATGAAGATGTATTGCAGGTAGCTCAAACTAGATGTAGACCAGTGGTGAGTAAACCTAAGAACTATGGCACCAGCATGGTGATATAAAACTTTGTTTTCCTGCTTCTCTTCATGTTAGCAGCAGGACCAAGCTGCTTTTGTGTTATTCAGTAACTTCTATTTTTAAAAAAAGACAGGTAGAGTAAGGATCTGCAATGTGAGAAATATGAATTTTTTGAAATTAGTTTAATGCCATCCTTAGATGAAAAAATAGGTCTAGTGTCTCATTGCTTCGGATGTTAATTTTTTGCTCAGAAAATGGTAATTCTCTCCTAAAATCAGTGGGTTTCTATTTCTGAATTGCTTGGTTCATAGCATTTACTCATGCCTCAATATCTTTTTGTATAAAATGGCATTAGCAGTAGTTAATTTAGTATTTAAAGAGCTTGAAAACCTATGCATAAAACATGTCAATGGGCACAGGTTGCTTGTTGTCTTACCCCCAGGTACTGATTGAGGCAGATGAGCCGGGTTTTGAGACATGTGTAGGCTGCCCTTTATAGCAGAATTCTTTAACAGAATTATGATTATTCTCACACAAGCACCTTTCCCTTTTGTTATGATTTCAGCATGCTGCTCCCCACATCCATATGACTAATGGTAAGGCCTTGCAAGCCAGTGCAAGTGCCATTAAGACAAGCACCATTCCAGTGATCAAGAGACAGAGACAAAATTGGCTTGATGCTTCAGATGATGGTTTCTTTATAGCTACAGAAGAGACCAGGTAAGAAAAAGTGAAATCTTAGCAGGGAATGAGGCTTCACTGCATACGTGTTACTGATCCACTATTTCAATAACAGCTTTTGACATTATTATCTGAGGTTGCATTACAGCAAAGGGCTGTGTTCAGCACATGCCAAACTTTGCATCTTCTATCTACTAATATTATCAGCATTTCATTAATAAAACTTGGTGCTACTTCTCTGTGACAAAGATTAGAGCTTTTAAATTTCACTTATTTTAGTTCATATTCAGTGAGGTTTAGGGCACCTCTGATCATCCAGCAAAATATAAATGCATCTACAGTGTAGGTTATTCTCTAAAATTTCAGAACTTGAAAAATAGTGTTCCGTGGAGAAATATACAGCTGATAGCATCTTTTCCAGGCTAGAAGTTGATTTCCTTTAAAAGCAACTGAGATGATAATCTCATTCAACCTTTCATTTACAGATTAATTGGTAAAATTTAATGAGCTTTTGCTTTTCCCAAAAGAGCTTGATATCATGGAAGAGTTACTAGTTTTCTGGAGGTTCCTCTGTTCTGTTCTTTTCTTCCCCTGTCTGGCCCTTCCTTGATTTAATTCAGACTAAGACAAGAAGTTACAGTATGTTTTTGTAAGTGGTTGCTGGGCCTGTTATTTAGAAACCTTTAATGTCTTGCTTAATTACAGCAAATAACATCAGACTATTCCTCACTTCTGTGATTATTTTCACAAGCCTAGAAAAGCTGGTAGTTGAAGAAAAATGTAAATAATAAAAAGAGGGAAGAGAAAGAACATATGCAAATATAAAGACAACCAAGGAAAACGTGCATGTTTAATCCCACTAATAGCAGATTCAGCTAGGAAAGTTAACATACTTGCACATAATAATTTGGTGGTTATTTCAACATAATTGCTTATGGCACTTTTGGTTTTTTATGAGGAATGTGACAATTCCGAGAGAGTGGTAAAAGGCTGATGAGCTCTTAGGCATCTGATCCCAGCCCAGATTGATGGCATTTTAAGAGTTGTTTGATACAAAGACCTTAATAATATCAGACTAATCCCTGCAATTGGATCCTGAAAGCGAGACCGATTACCTTGTAAAGTCTTAGAATTTTCAATTTAATTTTTTCCCGGTGTTATAGAGAAGTGCCTGTCAAAGGATGAGAAGTCTTGCATGGGCAGTGATCTCTCCACTGATCTTGGAGGCAGCCCAGACAACTTACCTGGACTAGATGTTTAAATTTTAGGTGGTTGAAGTGTAGTGGGATGAGTCCTGACTTTGCAAATCACTCATCTCTGATAGCTCTGCTTGTTCTCATCCTAGGAAATCCCCCTCCCCACTCCCATGGCTGCAGACCCCACACCCAGGCCAGGGAGAAAGCAGAGCTGTTTCTGGCTCTGCAGCCAGGGCAGGGCACAAAAAAGGGTATTAATCTTCAGGAGTTTGTGTTTGCTGCTGTTCTCCAAATAATGAACAATTTAAAGTAACATCTGAAACCTCCTGGTATGGGGAACACGGGGAAGTTGGACCTTACTGACACTCCTCAAACAAGGAGGTGTCTGAACATGTGGTGCCCTCAGGTGTACTGTCTCCTTTCTAATTTTTTCCTTTGATTCTCTTTCACCTTAACTCCCAGATTATTTAGAGCTGGGATAGCTCCTTCTCCTCTGGGCTATGAAAGTCTCCAGCTTTTAGAGCCCCAGGTGGAAAGCACTGCCTGGTTCTGCTGCTAGGAATGCCCTAATGTCCAAGACAACAATTAAGGGCTCTGTTCTTTGAAGGCAGATGGAGGCAGACAGCCGTTCCTGACAGGCAGCCTGTCCTGTGATAGGAGATCACACAGCTCAGCACTGCTAGGACAAAGTTGAATTCAATATAATTGCAACAGGGATATCTAGGGAGGAGATGTTTGAAAAAGCAGCACACAATTTACCCAGTCCTAACACAGAATGAAAAAAAAAAAAATAAGAATGAGCTGCCAGGGAGCAGCCATTAGGTTCTGAACATGTTCTGAACAATCAGCTCAGAAATAATCATTCTATTTAAGGTCACAACTGGTTCTTTAGGGAGCTTTTTTTGTGTTCCGTCAGAATCCAATCTGTTTTATCATGTGAATTTGTTCATTAAAAATACATGTGAGAGAGACTTATGCTAATTATAGCAAAAGCAAAAATATTTTTCAGTGAAATTGAAGCCTGCAGAAAGGGAAATATTTTTCAGTATCATGGTTTTTTTGCAGCGGTCCACAACAATTTTCATTTCTCTGTCCTAAAATATTTTGTCTAGTGAATTAATATTTAAAATGCCCATTTCTATAAAACACCAAGGGAGTCTAGAGGGTAAATTTTCACAGAAATTTAGCTTAAAAAGCTTATACTGTAATAGAATGTTGATATTCTTGGAGCAAAAAAATAGAGTAATAATTAATATTGCTCCTAGACTAAATGAGGTGCCAGTCTATTTCATGCAAATCAAACCAAAGATGCACATGAGCGTTCTCAGTGTTATTATTCATCAATATATAAGGTGAATATATGTGCTTATTACTCCATTTTAGAAGAAATTTTAGTAATATTAATTTTTAATAATCACCTCTTCCTCTCTGAATTTAAGCAGCAGTATTATTTCTGTAAAGTTAACTACTCTTCTGTAACTAATTGCTTACATATTTGAGATATTTGTAGCAATGGATGTGAAATATCAAGAGAAGTGAAAATAACTATGGGGAATTATATATCATCTAAGCTTTCCATGGTAACCCTTGGAGTTACTCTAGAATTCTAGGGCAGTGCCCTTCTCTCTATGCTCAGGCCAAAGTTCAACAATGTCAAAGTTCAACAAGTTCTTAAAAACTAGTGTGAGCTTATGTATCACGGAAACACAAGGACTGGAGTTTACATCTAAAGATGAACATATTTTTAGGTGCTAATCTGCCTTTCTGAGTAGAAGAGGAAGGTATTTTATATCAGTTGTAATGCACATCCTCATACATTTCAGCTTGGTTTTTGTTTTAAGCTGTAGCTATTTGAAGCTGTAGCATTTCCTCCTCTGTTGTTTATTGGTATCTGCACATCTGGGGAAAAATGGCAGCAGAACTCCCATTTGTGTTTCCCTCTTTCCCAGCCTGACTGCCTCTACAGAGCTGGGCTGCACATTAACACAGTGCTGAGCTCCAGTCATTGCAGCCCATGGCCACTTTGGGCAAGAGACAGAGTTTTTCCATCTGTCTGCATATTAGTGCCTTGAAGGGATCACCCTCATGATTTTTGCTATGTTTATATGTGGATGTCCTTCAGAATACTGCCAGCATGCTCAGGGAATTTTGCCAGTGAATACAGAGGTCCCAGTGCTGCTATTTCATCTCTAGTGACAAGCTGCACTCCTCATTCCAAACCCTCCCTGATGCCTCCCAGCTCCCATGGGATCTCCCTGCCTCTTTTCAGTCCCAGGCTCAAAGCAGGGATTAATCTAGGCAGGAAACCACATGGCAGTTCCAGAACACTTACCTTTTGACATCACATCATAATTTTATGTTGGCCTTTACTGGATTTAATATTTTTGCATTTTTTTTCATATCCTTTTTGAATAAAAAAGAAATTCTCGTTCCATACTGTGAAATAACTTGCTCAAGATTTTATTCTGAAGTGCAAATCTGTTTACTCAATTCATTGAAAAAACCACTCTTTAAAGAGCCTCACGTTTATCACTGCTCACCAAAAGAGTGCCCTTACTTTTTTTAAATATCCTTAGATATTAATTGCTAGGATTCTCCGAGCACTATGTGCATGCTTTAGGATAAGCCAGAAGTCTCTTAACTATAAAAGCATTTTATTCATTTCTTTGTATTCAGCTTTGGTATAAGGAAGATTTTTTGGGTGATGTGGATTCTATTGTAGGCCCAATTAGAGGTCAACAGAGAAAATTACCATATTGTGAGGAACTAAATGCTTTATACAGAATTGCTATTCTGGAAGTTAATAACTGAAAAAATTGAACAGTTCATATTATGGTCTTCAGAACCTCAGTAAAATGTAATATATTGGCTTAATATATCTTGAGTCATATAAGATATAAACATAAACTTTGAATAAAATTAATAATATTACTATTGAACCATTTGATGTCAAGGGGAATATATCTGTTGATTAAAACTTTTCTTACCAATTCTAGGTATGCAGTGTGCCTCTATTTCCTACACACACGCTCTGTCCCTAACAGAGTGCATGTGCATGCCAATGATCAGCCTTGTGTAGGGACAGCTAAAACACTGATTGGTAAATGAATTATCTTTTTTTCAGCATTTCTTTATAAGAAATGTGTGGAAATGTTTGGCTGACTGCGTTATAGCAGCGGATTCTATGTGCTTTCCCTTCATGGGCCGAAAAGCATATTTGCATATAGATCTGCAGTTGAATGACTCAATGCTTGTTTCCTTTCAGTGCTGAAGCAGTTAGAAACCTTCTCACGGTAAGTGCAACTCCATTGGGAATGAGTTAACTGCGACTGCTAAAATTAGAACGTGATCTTTAGCTGTTACCAGCAGACATGGCTTCCTTTTTTTGCTGATTAGATGATTTGAGAGGCATCCCTGTGGCAGCATTATATAGGCAATTTTCTTATCCCTCACTTCATGTTCTGTCTCCAAAAGGAAAAATCTTCCCTTGATTTGTTGAGGTGCTATGTAAGGATATCACAATTGCTGTGATAATTACCTGGTACCACTCATTTTTATTTATGCATGTCTCATAGCACACACAAAAAAGCTTAAAATCCAAAGTTGCATGTTGAGAAAGAAGAGAATGTGAGGCTGACAACCAGCTTCTGCAGAATGTTGAGTCTTGCTGTGCTGTCAGTGGTCTGCTTCTCTGGCAGAAGTGGGGGAGAGCCGTGCTAGTGCTCATCACCCTTCGTGCTCCTGCACGTGCTGCTGGCCCTGTCTGCAACGGAGCTCTATCTGTGGAAACCAACCCCAACCTGTACCTTGAAACACAAACCAAAAACCTGCCAGAACCAAAGCCTGAGTTAAGAGCTGGGGGTGACCTGCCCCTGCCCCCTCTCTCTCCCACGTCTGTTTTAATCTAAGCTTAGGCAAGGTCATGCACAGTGCTTGAGCTGCAGCACGTTGCCGGGAGAAAAGGGAAAACTGGAGGAGTAAGGCTTCGGTGCCTGGGGTCAGTGCAGAGCTGCAGGTCTACATCTGAGCCAGAGTTCCAGTGCTAACTGTTCTGCTCCTTCTTCCTCTTCACATGTGCAATTCCTACCACACAAATGTCCATGGGTATGTTTACTCTTTCTTTTCCAGTTGGCCCCAACTGTGCAAAAAAATTTATGCGCCAAAACAGAGAAAGGTATATTTGACCTCGGCTTTTCGTAAAGATGAGGCACTTTGATTTGAATTGAGGTCCTGGTTTTGAACTACGCCACACGTGGGTCCTGAGCATAGTGTATTTTCATTTCTTACCTGCATGGCACCATGGTCTTTAGACCTCAGTCCTGTAACCAGCTGCAAGAACATGCCTGGCTGCACTCTTGGAGCATCGTCTGCAAGCCTGAGAATGTGATGCATCAGCTCTCTAACAAAAAAGTGTATCAGCCTCTAAGGATGTAATTTCCTGGCTCCTTTACTTCTGTTGTATTATATAGTTGTCATACATCTTGAAAAGCAGGCATTACAGAATATATCCCTCAGAATTCTGTTTAATCCTCGCTGATAGGATTGCAAATATCTTATTGATTGGCCACATCTGAGTCCAGGTGAACTGACAGCTCTCTCCATCACTGTGACGATACTGTGCGTGAGAAATTCGGGGAAGAATTGTACTTGCTACAGTTTAGGAGCCATTCTGCTTGGCTGACTTCCATTGAATTCCATTCAAAGCTGTTATATGCTCATGAGAGAGCATAATAGTTTCTGTGAGATGTTATTTTGACCTTATTTCATGTGGTCTATTCATGGATGCTGTGCATTGTTCACATCTTATAAATCATACTTTTCTGAGCCCCAGCTGAAGTACTATGATACAGAATCACAAGCAGCAGTATAGAAACTAGTTCATAATCTCTTACCATTCATTTCTCACTGAGCAGCTTTCATAGGACTGAAGACATTTTCTCTCAATATTTACGTACATGAATTTTTCCTATTGAACCCCTTATAGTACCTACTAAATCAAAGTAACACTATTGTGATAATGCAAATGTTTGTTTTTAAAAGCAGGTTCATTCCACAGAACTAAAACAATTCATTTGAAGAATGTGAATATTTTTTTAACTTAAGGAATCATAGCTATATACAAGGAAAACATGTTCACAAAAACCCCCCAGAGCTCAGTGTAAGTCGTGCCATTGGACAGAGCTGGTGGGTTTGAAAAACACATACTGTTATGGGGTTTGCTTTATCAGTCTTCAGAGCAAACAAAATGCAATCATACTGGTTTGGAGCTATGGATTAATCTTCTCACAGTTTAAAATGGGGTTTCAGTGGCTCTGCAGTAAAGTACTCGCTCTATTGAAAGCTACATAGTAGTGGAAGGATGTTGCAGTGTTTGGAGTGCTTGCCTAGGACTTGGAAAACCATTATTCAGCTTTCTGTTTCCTCAAAGACCTCCCATGATATGTCAAGCAGGTCTTTTAAGTCTATATCTCCAAGCATTTATATGCCAAACTCCTCAGACACAAAATTAAGAAGGTGCCTAAGTGCTTGCTTGAAAATTTGGGGGGAAAGAACAGGTAACTGCCTGAAGAATCAGATGAAGCCTTCTTTTTCTTCCAGAGCATTGCTCCACATGAAGCAGGTCAGAAGTCTTAGAGGGCATCTTCTTTCAGAGAAAATTCTTTACCTTTATTGTTAATAAAGTCTCATACTAATGCCACCCACAGGAGTCCAGAAGCTGTTGACTGAAACTGGATGATGTTAACTGTCATGGATTTCATGACAGTTAGAACTGTCTCTACTGATTAGCAGGTGAAAATTAATTAGCACACTGCTTTGGTGATGACCGTGGGGAGGCTGAGGCTAGGAACAGATGGCTGTAAATGACCTAGTTACTGCTGCCTGAAAAGTCACACCTTTGGCTCTTGTGAAATGATCCTACTCTGTTGTGAGCAGAAATTCAAACACGCTGCCTCTCCAGGGGGGCTTAGATACCAAAGTTTGCTATGTAATTGTATAGTAGGTCAGAGCTTGAATGTGGTTAATTCACATGACTCAGCTGAAAGAACAAAGGCACATTTAGAAGGGTCACTCAACCACTTGCAATCCTCTCCACTGCCGTTGACAAATGTTCTCTCACATTCAGACAGTAGGTGCAGAAATAACCAGAAAATTTTATATCTGGGAAGAGACATACAATTTCTAAATGAGCCTTTTTGTAAAATTTTATTGTCTTGGGAAACTTGGGAGGGAAAGAAAACCTCAACAACTTATATGAAATATAGGGATGATAAACGCATTAAAGATTGTCTTAAACATAGATGTTGGTGGAGAAACTCCTATATAAGCACTTGACTTTTCGAAAAACCTTGTTTTCTTTGCTGGACCTTCCAGACCCAGTTTGGCAAAGCCTTTAAATCCATTCCTGAGCTCAGTCCATCACCTAGAGTACATCACGTAGTCCCCAGTACACCCTATATGTCCGATGTTAGATTGGGATGCCATGCAGTTCTTTTAACCTGTTTTCCTATGGTTCTTGACAAATTTCGAGTTTCCTGCAGTATGGTTGGCCATATCAAAAGTTGTTTTTTTTTTCCAGAAGCTGTCTTTTGTGTTTGCACAGAGGATTTGATGTAGCTGAACACAATCCTCTTTATCGAATGTTTTAACTGAAAGTCTTAGGGCTTAGCTTTTTGTTAGCTTGCTGCTTAGCTTTTTCCTAAATCCACATACCCAGTGGGAATGTGTCATCTTGTAATATTTGGCCGTCTTCTATTGTGGGAGTTAAAACCAATTAGGTTTTGAGCAAGAGCAAATTTTTCAATAAATAAACGTCTTTGTATGGGAAGCCAATTTCTCTGTCAAAGCTTTGGGAAACATACAAAGCAAAATAAAAATGCAAACCTATAAGAATGACATACTTAAGTATCAAAGGAAATATAGAGACAGCATTAATTATACAATTGTTACCTATAGTGAGGCTAGAGTAACATCAGCTTAAGGCTAAAATTAGTCCACTCTCACCATTCCTACGCATAAACCACAGTAGTTTCTCACATTAGATCTTAGATATTGATGATTGTAATCCTCAAGATCACTGTTCAGAGATATTTTTCACTTTTTTTGATTTCTGTGCTATGTGAGCAATAGAATTCATAGAAGCTGGACACAGAGTTAAGAATTATTTCTTCTGAAGGCAGAGAAATACACAGCAATAATGTGCATGTAGGCAGGGAAGCTATGTAAGTCCTGTGGTGAACACACTGCTGCTAAAGTTAAATAGCAATGATTATAAAATTGTACCATGGTGAATATGTTAAAAAATATGGTGTCAGTGATCCTCACAGTCTTAAAATTCACATGGAACTGCCCACTGAATTTAATTTCTGTTTCTATTGTCCTCTATCAGAGTCTTCATTTCAAATTACAGATAGAGGATTTAATTCTGAATTAGTCCATATTTCAGTGTATGTATTTAATCATTTGGTCTTAATACTTTCCATGATAATTTGGGGTTTTTTTTTAAGCTCATGACCCTCTGGCATAAATGTAGGTAAGGCTGTGGAAAAACAAGTGTTAGTTGGTCTCTTTTTATGAAAAAGCTTGCATAAGTAACTACATAGGCATTTTAAATATAAAATACCACGGAGAACATATTGACTGTGACTGTGAAAGTCAATCACAGAGATAACTAACAGTTCTTGTCAAATATCTAAGGCGACTTGATAACTAACAGTTCTTGTCAAACATCTAAGGAGACTTGACTGGTTGTTTTTTGTAACTTGTGCTATGGGTAGAGGCTAAAACATTTACTTGACAAAATACTATTCAAGTGTTTTTCTTGTGGAAAAAACACAGATCCAAGCTTTAAAATTCCGGAGTTGCTTCTTGCTTGACATGAGACACCAAACAAGTAATTTAATTCAGCCTTTCTCTAGCTCCACCATTTTGTCTGTAAGCTTGAGTAATGATGTACACCTACTCTTTAGGATGCTGTGCAGTTTTTAATTAGCCAGTTCAACAAGAACTATGAGATACTGATGTGAAAATTGCTGGCCATAACTGGGGAGAGCAGGATGAGTGGCAGAAAATGAACTTGAATAGACCATTGGTCACATAAATATTTTAAAAAAAATAAAAAAATCTTCAGCCCTTGACATGAAAATGACCTTAGAAATTAGCATAAAATCATTCTTTGGCAAAGCTTTCCTCTGTCAATGCCACAGTACAGGTTTCTGATCCATATTCTACATTGGAGAATATTGGAGCTTCTGTGTGTAGAGAAATGTTGATTATGCAAGAGATCGATGGTGTGAAGCAGAGCCCCAGGGGATGGGCTTGTGAGGGAACTTTTGCTCTCCAACTGTTTCTGGTAAGACTGAATAATTTTTATTTTTCAACCCTTGCTATTGCAAGTATCCAGGATGCCAAGAACCTCCTCCAAATATAGCCTATTGGTACATATGTTATTCCAGGAAAAGTATGTGCATAATTGATAAAAAAGAAGCATATTGTCAATCTTTTTGAGCCTCAGGTAATATTATAAGCTGTAATATTTTAAAGTACAGTGTTCAGGCCAAAAACTTCAGATGAAGCATACCCTGAAATAATCAAGCAAGCTAAGAAAAGAAAGACAGAAAAATTCTACTAATATTGTAGAAGTATATATCTCTTTTTTTTTCCTACGAAAGATATAATAGGGAGTTTTCTGTTACCTTGGACTTAAATAAGCATATTTAGTTGACACAATATTTTTGAAAGTTTTCAATGCAGTATTTAATGTTGCTGGGAGAATGGCACTTAATGCTTGTAGCCCAAGGCCAGAAACAGAAGTTGTACATTCTGTACCTTTTTGTCATCTTAGAGTCCAGGATAATTCTGGAATTGTAAATTAATATGCAAGTTGTTTGGGGAGTAATTGAAAGCAACACTGTGTTCCACTGTTAGCCTACTCGTTCTGATGCACCTTCTCTTCAGTTTTTTGCTTGTCTCAGGAAAAATTATATGTTGCCATGAGGGTAAATTTTTCATCTCGTAGCAGGTGATGTTTAATCAATATACAGAATGGCCATCCTGCTGCAGAATAAATAGATGGTTTTGAAAATTCCTCTTGGTAGGGTCGGAATTCATCCTCACCCTGCTGATATAGTTAGGAAGAATAGAGGAGTTGCTTTGAAATCTGCTGGTATTTGTGATGGTGAGCTGTGGAAGGCTTTCTGGCTCCCTATATTCCCAGAGTGCTGGTGTATTGACACATCTGCAGTGACCTTGTGTGTTCCTTCCCAGGGAGGAGAGGTTAAGCAACCCTTTATTGGATAAAGCAGACTTCCTGCTTTGCAGCCTCTGCAGGGTAAGGTAACTAAGGGGAGGCTAATGAATTTCAGATAAAGTGCAGAGCAGCTGTCCTGTAGCTCAGGTTACAAGTCTGTTGAAGCCTGAGCCATTTTTTTTGTTTCAAGGAGTATGAATAATTTACTTTTTTACCAATTCTATCAAGCTTCCTTTGCTAGGACTTAGTAGTTCTATTCCACTCTACAAAGTTGAATACTGGTGAAATGCCATGAATTCAAAGACAGGCTTTTCTCCTTTCCTTGAGGGAAGGACTGTTTGAGGAACAGTCTCTGTGCATGGCTCTGCCATCATCACTGCTGTATGTGAGGTGCTGTCCCTGCCGAGCTCACAAAGCTCCACCCAAAACGCAGGACAAGTCCATGTTCAGTCTGTGGTGTCCATCATTCCTGCCAACCAGATCAAAGGGGGTTTTAACTCTTCCTACCCCTGGTTGGGCCTCTGTTCTGCTGGCTTCTGTGGGAAGTCAGCCTTCCACCCAAACTGATGTTTAACCTTTCTTGTCTCAGCAGTAGGTAACTTTAGCCTCTTGGTGGTAAATACCAAGCTCACAGATGAACTGTGAGGATTATCTCACAGCTCATTGTTGGGATCTAGATTTATTCATCATATGATGACCAGTGTATGACAACATCTCTTTATAATGCTTCTTGGGGCTTATAAGTTTTTTCGGTTCCAGCATTCAACTGAAAATGAATAGTGGTGCTGAAAGTAGGACTTTGTTTCTTTCATTCCTTCTCTCTTAAACCAGTTTAACATATTAATAAAATATTTTCAGGGGAAATGAAAATATGGAAAAATCTATTGAACTAGTTGATTATTCCAAAAGCCATGACAGTTGTTTGCAGTTAAACTGGAAAGAAATAATTTCAATAGTAGACATTTCAATGGTAGTTCAACTTGTTGTTCTAGACACTCTAGAAATGTACATAAAGAGATGGTTTCTGCTCCAAGGTGATTTTGATTTGAATCAGCAGTATGTAGAAAGAGATGGAAGTAGCTTGTGCCTACAGTACAAGGCATGACACAGTCATAGAAGTCTGTGCTTTAAACCCTTGACTTGGATTTTTCCTTCCAATAAAGAAAATGCTTTAACCCCATTATTAATGGCCTTCTATGTAAACCTAGTAGCTATAAGCTGTTGCTTTATAACACAAAGCATCACAGAAACTCTCAAGGTGATGAAATACTTGAAAAAATATGTTATCTGAAGCTGCTTAGGAAGATCTGACACTGTAATTTGTAACTGGTGTGTCTAAAAGTTATTGTCCATAGAGAACATTCTTGCTCCATAAATATTGATAAAATATTGGAAGATAAACAATAGCAAAGGAAAACATTTCCTTGCTAGGAGGAGAAAAATGAGATAAGCTCTTAAAACATTTAAATAATGTTGGCGTGTCTACAGCAGCACCTCTTTAATCTCATAAAGGTTATATCACTCTATCTGCCATCTGTATGGTTTTAAAATGCAACTATGTGGCTCATGGCAACAGCTTTCCAATAGTCTCATGCTTATTAAAGTCTTCCATTTTGTTTTTTATAAATTAACATTTCCTAAGGCCCTTGTTTTTAAAAGGTGTATCAGTGTCAACCCGCTTCTGCCTTCCAAAACTATTTTTAACTAGTTTCTGTCATGTTGAGGTTAGATTAAAATTTTAATGCAATATGGGAAAGCTTTATCCTGAAAGTGGTGAGGGGGGAAAAAAATGTCTTAAGCAGCAAGCCAAAGAGTTAAATAGAATACTTCTCATTTGCACACAGGTAGAAATGTAGGAATTGCTGTGAGTCCTTCAGTCAGCAACATATCAGGTTTTCAAGGATATGTGCCTACAGCTTCATCCCAGTTAAATTCTCTTTCAGCAAGCAGCTCTGCACACATTTTGGCCTTTCAGTATGTCTAAAAGCCTGTTGAAATTAATAAAAAGCCTATCAACTTTCTAAGATAGTACCCCCTCCTGTAATTTAATACACTGAATAGTTAAAATGTACCTCTGGATAAAATAAGCCCTTAGAGAAATAACTGATTATTTCATCTAACAACCACCAAGGAATTATGGTTATTCTTTTAAATAGTTGTTTTTTCTAAGTTGCCTTGAATTTGCACTGAAAATTTACATTGCACAAAATTTATATTGCTGTGGAGCAGCTGCAACTTCACAAACATTTCTCTAGAATACACTTTTTCTTATTTTTAAGCCTTGTTTTCTTTCTGAATGGCTCTATGGTTAGACTGATTGCAAGTTTCACACACAGTTTGTGCCAGAACAAAAAATTGTGCCAGTGTTGGCAGTATTTATGCATCTAGCACATTTCTGTTGCTGTTTACACTTAGAAAGTCATAGCAGAATACTTCACCCCAATGGAGAGATTTTATGGAATTTCAACTATGATTGTGCAGGAAATCAGTTTCCTTAAGCCTGCTGCTGATCTGGGGGTGTTCCTTGTGCTACCAGCAATTGGATAACAATACATTTCCACAGCACCAGTTCTCTACATATGAGGATGTTGCTCAAATGGCATCAGTCCGAGAAAGACTCAGGCAAAAATATCGAACTAATTTAGGGAGAATGAGGAAAACAGAACTGGTCCTTGAGCTTCAGACTCTGTATCCAGGTTTCTATTAGGTCATTAATATATCTTTAGAGGAAACAGAGCACCAAAAGCAATTCTGGATTTTGGTATTTAAGAAGAGTTATGGACATCTCACAAATGCATGTGTGTTGAGGGCAATTCCTCTTCCTGGGAAAATGTCTCTCTTAAAACAAGGTTTGTCATCTGCTGAAATATCAGCAAGCTTTTGCATGCAATTAATTTCTTTCATTGTAACTTCTTCCATAACCTGTATTTAATTAATATTGCTTCTTAAGTACTGTTGGTACAGCTGATAAGACCAAAGTCAGTGTAGTTATCACAACTCTGAGTCCAATGCAGAGGAGGCAATATGGATACACAACAGTTTATATCTAGCACAGTAACACTCTATATCAACAAACTTAAAGCAGGCAGTGCCTTCCAGTCCTACTAGAAAAGGCTTGAAAACACATTCTTGACTAACAACCAGTTAAAGGCCTCTATTCTATTCGAGTTTAAAAATTGAGGCTGTTTTAGTATGTGGCAGAATTAGAGAAGGGAACTTTGAGTCTGCTTTTGCAAATGTGAAATTTTACTCCCAGTTATCCTATTCCTGAGAAACCTGGACATAATAGATTATCTAGGATTGTGCTTCACTTCAGCAGATGGTGAGTTACATGGAACACACGGATCCTGAAAAAGGGTTGGTTAGTCAGAATGACTCGCCCAATTAAATTTAAGCACGGCATAAATGCCCTGTACAGCCTAACTATTATTTTGACCCATGAGGTTCCAGTCTGGGTATGGAACTTGAACAGAGACATTAGGTCTTCATCTAGACCTTTAGTAAGACTTATTTCCATATTTTCCTGAGTAGGTGCCATGGGTCTTGCGTACCTTTATCTGCAGTTACTAATTGAAGTGTCATGCAGACATAAAGATTGTGTATTATTCCTACAGTGCATCACATTTGACTTCAAAATAAGCACAGCGAGCTTTATATACTGATGCCCTACTAAATATTTAGTTCATTCTCATACCTTTAGTCTCAAGATGGCTAGAAATACAGAGCAGGCTGTAAAGAAGGCTTTAAAATACTTTTGAATTTGCATTTCAAGTCTGTAATGCATCATGCTTCAAGAACTAGTACAAAAGTCAAAGGAAAAAACCAGGGAAAATGGCAATTAATCTGTCCTAACAAGTGCAATGGATGTTACCAACGATACAGATATTAAAGCCATTTATTGCCATTGCCAGATAAAAGCTTTATGTAATTAAAACATATGGCTGGTATTAACTGAAAGAGGGACAGGAAATTGAGCATTAAAATTGACTCTGCCCTTAGTTCAGTGTATCTTTGGGGGAGGGCAAAGTGCTATGAGTGAAAGGGTGACAACAACTTTATCTTTGAATATCCTGTCTTTTGTCAGCTGTTATTGCAACCTGCATGTTTAAGTGTTAAAAAGACTCTGAAGAATTATAAAACCTGATGAATGGCTTTCAAAAAGCTAGACTGTATTTAGCTGCTAAATCCTTCAGTGTAAAGAATCCGTTCCTTCCACCTTCTATAATTTCTACAGTAAAAAGAACAGTTTTGGCTTTTAGAGAAATGATTGTTTAAATAGAAAATGTAATGTAGTCAGTGGAAATTTCCATTCTTCCAGTTATATTTCTGAAAGGCTGCATCCCAGAAAGCTAATTTCTGGAAGCATTTTCACAATCCTGTTTAAACAGAAGTGCTGGATTGCCTTTAAAGAGTGCATACCAGATTAGTTTTTTCTGAGAGAGTATATAGAGCTAGTTTCATTTATACTCAGTGAGGAGCTGACTCTGTTTCTGGCTTGCTTGATACAGAAATGTGATGACCTTTTTGTTCTGCCTTTCTTTGTGCTGGTTTTGAACCGGTGTATAATGGGAACAGCTATATCTTTTACTTTACTGCCCTTACAAAATAATGACAAATTGTAATCTCAAATCCCATACTGTCCTTATATGTAGTGAAGCTGAAAATCACTTTCATAAGCAGGAACCTCTTGGCAGTTCATAAAGTTGCCTTATTAAAAATTCAGAAGGGTAAACAATTATCTGATATTATTTGAACCTTGGGCTTCTCAAATGATTAATGACCACATTCATTCTGTAAATAAATACAAAGTTTTGCAAACAGATATATCAGAAAGGATCCAGTTCTGTAAGGGTTTGCTGAGATGATCCCCATTAGTAATTGGTGGGAGTAATGGCTATTGTCTATTCACATGAATTTATAAAACCCGGCTGTCTCATTATTTTAGGTAGACACATTGCTGCCAGTCTGAGATTACATGTCTATGGTCTTTCTGTTCTGGAAGGTATGCAATATCTTTGCAATCAATTTAATATCTTTTTTTGGCCTAATTTAAGATGACTGTATAAAGTGAATACTCAAACAGTAAGTTTTTTTCCTCAGTGGTATTGTGTGAAAAGCTGAAACCTAACTTTCTGGTGATTCATTTTCTTCTCTTCTGTTGTGCTTATTGCTGGATGGTGCTAAACTCTAATTTGGTATTCCAGGCTATGAAGACATCCTCCTTTCAAAAGGGAATACATCTCTGAACCTTTAAAATATATTAACCAAAATAGATGCATTTTTCAGGCTCCCTTTAACCTCTAATAGCAGAGTATATTCTTCTGGTTTTTGCATGTTCATTTTTTTTTTTTTCTATTATGTTCTCTTCTGTGACCCAGTTAGTTGACATGGAATCTTACATCCCTGGGTAACTCTCAATCTTTAACCAACTAGTGTTTGAAATTTAATACCTAATTTGTTATTTTAGAATTCAATAAAATATATTTACAGCTGATCCTGTATTTTCAATGTCATGTGCCACCATTTTTCAGTTTCAGAGGTAACAGCCCACTTAGATGAAAGGGAAAAGCCACTCCTTGAGTTACCATCTCAGAACCTTGATGCAGGTAGGCACCTCATCACCCTGTAGTTTGTAGGTCATATTTTCAAGTCAAGAAGTCTGAATTAGAAAGCCTGGTCTCATTAAGTATTAGAGGCCCCAGTTTGCTTTAATTAATTTCCATAAGCTCAAAATCCCTGTAATTTATAAAACTACCTGAATGAAGGCTGGGATTCTTGAGTAAATTCAGAAAATAGGTCATTTTCCAGCAACATCTAATGTTCAGGTCTCTGCCAATGAAGATAGCTCTTTGCATACCCTGTGTGTACCTTTCTGTGTTTTCTGATACTATACCCTGGATACCCTCAGCATTGTGGTTATTGATTTATAATAGTAAAGAGGCAGAGCAGTTGAAACATAGCAAAGATTTATGCTTCAAAGACTAACTATCCTTGAATATTTAGGATTACAATACAAACAACATGGCCACCTGGAGTTAATATGTTTCATTAATCAGCTGAAAGTCAAAATGAAAGTGAATGTACTCCACCTGAATGGCATTAGTTAAAATTCCCAGAGCTCTGGGTCCTGTGTTATCTGCAGAAATAGTACAGTGTAAATAACAACAATTGCTCCCACTTTTACAGAGGTAGCACATTCATTGGGTCCTAACACAGTCCTTTCTTCTGTGGTCCTTCATTCCAGTATCAATACCACATGTGAGGATTCACTAGCTGGCATTTTGGCCCAAGTTTTCCTGTAATTAAACATAATTATTCAAGTATTATCTAACACCAACTCACTTTTTGATGAACTATTATCAGACAAGTCTGAATCATCAGTTGATGGACAGGGCTGACTCTTGTTGACTGCAAGTCTCTTTTGCGTGAACTAGCCTTCCTGCTCTGGTAAGAGTATTTGTTATGTTTGCTTTTGGCTCTTGTACAGTCTTCTGTTAACGACTGAGATTTATCTCTTCTGTTGTCTCTCTCTTCCTTCCCTGCTTTCCTCCTTCCCTCCTTACAGAAAAATCCGTAAGAAGTTCACCAGATCACAGCTGAAAAGAGTTTCCAGAACACCTTGTTCTCCGATCATTGCAAAGACAAAGTCTCTCATGAACAATAGGCAGGCCCGAACAGAGCCAGGATCCATCATACACTGAAGATATAACAGCATCAGCACCATAATCATGTCAAAATCATGTTTAATTGCAAATGCAGACGTAACAGGACTTCTCACATCTCTGAGACAGAAACATTGCGTGGACATATTGTGGCTGGGTTCTGTGTTCTGGGCAGGATCCAACAGCAGCCCTTGTTTTCCCTCATCTCTGCAAGGGCTACTTCTGGTTCACTGTACAGGCCTATCCCAGATTCCCTCCGTTCCCAGACTACTGTGTTGGCTGGTCAGGGAGGAGCTGTTTGCACTGGTCCCACTGAATGGATGCAGAGTCCACCCATCACATTTGTCTATGCCTTCTAGTGGCCCAACAAAAATATGCAGCTTTCAAAACTATTGCAGTGTCTTTAAAGTGGGATTTAGCCTTGAGGAGTTGCATTTTCAAACAGAACTGCAAAACTGGAGTGTTCATATTTTTCAGTGTTGGCTTGAGTGACCTTGGGTTTGATTTTTTATACGGAATGTCCACAAGGACAAGGTATGTTCAGCAGTTCTGAAACTTAGTCTGAATTAGAAAATGCCCATAATTAGTGGCCAATTTTGAAAATGTTGGGCATATTAGCTTTGGTTAAAATCCTGAAAAGTATTATGTGTGACAGTGAACATCCAGCTGGATTAGTTGCATGTGCAGGAACTGGTCCCATTGTCTCTATATTTGAAAGCATCTGCTTATTTCTTTGGGTATTTTTTGCATTTCTTGAAGCCTATTCTGAATAGTGAAAACCAGCAGAACACCATTCCCAGAAAACATGAAGAAATAGATTATTTCCTATTAGTAATGTCTCTCCACAAAATATTTTCTACATTTTTATATGTCTGGATAAAAAGAGGTCTTGCAGAATACTTTGAATTCATAAATGTAAGGCTACAGGTGGATACTTACCATGGAGAGTTGATGTGCCTTTTGAAACTACTTGTAGGAAACTGTCAGTCTCCCTGAAGGTGGGAATGGCTACAGGGGCAGATCTTTTTTTTTCTACTCAGGTACTCACAGGTGAACAATCTCTGCCCTACTTTGAAATCCAGAGAAAACCAGTGTGTAGCACTGCTGTGTGAACCTAGTTGGGATATATCAATCATTTGAGGCGAGTTGTCCTTCAATAGGTTTGGATTCCATATGGCTTTTAAAGATGTGGTCAGACACTGAACGTGTCATAGCAAACTGTGATGAGCTTCAAGGCTTGTTGTTTTTTCTCTCTCTTTACTAGGTAGCTCTAACAGTATAGTACAGATGTGAAATTTTCATCCAGTTGTGGACATGCACCCAGCTTTGTGGTTAGAAAGACAAGGATATAAGCAACATCGCATGCTTCTGGGTGATCCTCCAAAAATTATTTCCCCCTATGCATTTTATTGTTTCAGTCTGAAAGTGCATCTGTGATCTCAGCCTAAAACTACCCATACTCTCCATGTAGAATTTTGAGCTCCTAAGACAGTGACCCAGATGCTTCTTCAAAGAAGAAAGCACTCTGACCTCTTGAAGGGACTTGCTGATGATTTTCCATAATGATGGATCCAGGTCTTGTCCACTGTCCTTCACCAGCAAGAAAAGGGTGGATATGAAAGAGGTTGATGACATGAAGTGCTTGCTCCTAGTGCCCTGAACATTTTTAGTGAATGTCATTGATTCAGACTCCATTGGAGAAGACCTGGGATTCATCTGCCTACAGTACTTTCCAGCAGCCACTGAAATGTGCAGCCCTAGAAGTCTCTTCTAGGCACAGGATCTGCTTTTTTTCCTCTAAACAGGAGGGCTTTTTATCAGATAGCTGAGTGGAGACAACCTACTCTTATTAGTAAGAATTGCCTTTATTAACTGCAACATATGGAAACACCTTCTGTATAATAGCTTCCTCACCCATTAGAGTAAAGAAAACATGATTATTCAGCAATCTGTTTGACTGAAAGTATGAAAAACATGAACATAACGAGCTTTGTCTCCCTCAGACATCAGTGAAATCACACACAGCAGACTCATTTTCGAAGTGTTGTTAGCTGTAAGGTGGTAGATTTTTTTTACCCTGCCTTATTAAGCTTGTACTCAAATTATTTCTTTTAGTCAGTGTGCTCCAGTGTCTAGGCAGTATTTTGTAAAATCTCTGTGTGTTCCTGCTTTTGACAAAAGTATTAGTATCTGTAATAGTCTGATGTGAAGTCATTTTTTCTCCTTTCCCTCTGAGGAGAAAGAGACTGGTAACACAGCTCACTGTCAGCAGCCAGCTGCCTGATACTGTTATCTTGTGCATCAAATAGCCAAGGTAAGGAAGAATCCTTTGCAGCTTCAAGCTGAGCTGCTTCCTCTGGATACACTGGAAATAATGTTCCACCTCTGCCCAGCAGAGCCATTTCCCGGGCTGCAACAGCTCGGCCTTGGGGTGGGTAAGGCATGGAGGAGACGGATTGCGGGAGTCACTTCTGCTCTGTCCTTCTGTCCTTCAGCTGTTCTGCACGCAGCTGCACTGAGACCTCCTCTCTCCGACACTGCACACAGTGCACGGAGAGACTGCACACCATGCATTGCATCTTAGTTTTGGCCTGCTCTGTCTTTATCTTACCTATCCCTCAAGATATTCTCCAGAGATGGATGCAGGACCTGTGAATTTTGACTGAGAGCGTGGATGGAAGATTCACTGAAGACATGTTCCTCCTGCTGGGTTTGGGCATAACAATTTAAATTTCTGTAGAGAATGTGAAACTTCTCATCACAGTATCATGCAATTCCACGCTTTCTGTTGAGTTAATATATTTTTCACTGGCTGTGAGCAAAGATGACACATTCCTGTGTAAACTGAAACAGTATATGCACAACAAATCAGAGCTCTGTACTTTTTTATCAATCTTCCCAAGTTACTTATTTTAAAACCAGCCAACATATATCAGTCATCAACAATGACATTGAGTATAAACATGAACCTTGTAAGCAAGGACAAGAAGTTTGGTACTTACCATGATATGAGTGAGAGAATCTAGGCAGCAACAGCGCTGCATTTACGATATGATTTATTTTTCTGTTAGCTAAATAAGAAATCCTTCTGAAAATCTGCCTCTCCACTTACAAATATGGGGCTAGAAAACCATGCAGAATGCACAATCTCTTTGTGTCCAGAGGCCTCATATAGAAAGTAGGAAGATTATTTTAATGTTTAAAATGTCTATGTTGTGATTTTCAACTATATAGCTGCTCTGCTCCCTTGAACTATTGTGTATACTGTTTTCAGATTATTTTTTAAAGGCCCCAATTTAATGATGGAAGTTTTGAATCTGTAGGATGGAAAAAGAAGGTTTTGAGATACTTGAAATTGCCTGAAATGTGCTGGTCATATGAAAACATCTTTAAAACCAGTGTTTGGATTAAAGGCAAATGTAGCCTTTGCTTCTGCAGTCCAAACGTTGCAGCATATTATGGAAAACTGGGAATTAGAACTGAAATGTGGAACAAACAAGGAGTAGAAATGGTGAAATGGAGTCTGCACTTACAGAATGTGCACTTTTTTAGTAATCTAAAGTAAGATTTATTTTTTTTAATAAATATAATTTCAACAGAGATACTTTCCTGGTTATGAAAGCTTAAATAAAATGGAATGGCTGCACAGTAGTTTCTGATATAGTCACAGCATAACATGCCACAGCCTTTTGCAGAGAACAATTACAGTCCTTCAGAAATACTATATTACTTGACAAAGTGTCTTTATGTATATGTACTGCTATGGTAATGTAACTGTTAGAATTCTTTGGAAATTTCAGCAAAATAATATTCATTTTTCATTTTCTTTTGAAGCTTCTTTATATAAACCTGTGTCTTCATAAGCCAGAGGGGTTGTCAAAAGATCTGAGTTTATATAACTGCATAGTGGATTTTTTTGGAGTAAGTCAGGACTTTTTTATTCAAATGTTGCACGGTGAGGGAGGAAACCTAATTTTGGAATACATGGGTTTTGGATAAGAGTTTTGAGGTTGTACTATATAGTGATCAACAAATTTGCAGAATATGCTCCTGTTGCTCATTAAGATGTAACAGTTGGTATTGAAATACAGTATTGATTAAATAAAATAAAAGAAGGAAAAATTAAAGAGTTGTCTTTTAAAATTTCTGTTGTTTAGACTAAAAGTGAATTTCTCAATGGAATGGTAAAACGGGGAAGCTCAGTGTTGGGTGTTTGAGAATGTGGAGCACCTTAGAATGAAAGAGTACTATTTGATTTGCATTAAAGTGTCTTTGTGTAAAAACTCTGAGACTCTTGGCCCTTTTTGCAGGAAAATAAATTTCTACATTGGTACTGTCATCCTGTTTTACAGTAGGCTATTGAATAGTCAAAAGACCAAAGATTGGTGAACTACATGAGTTTAAAATACAGGTAGATAACAAGGGGATGAGGAGAGAAGACTCAGAAGTTGGGAAAAGTGAGACATGAGGTATTGGTCCTTACACTGGAACACCAGAAGGTGGCTTAGGATTGAACTGAAATCTAGGCAAGAGGACTCATAGTCCACAAAATCAATACTAGAAGCTACAGTGCATTGCAGTCTCCAATGAACTGGCCCATCTAAACTTCTCAGGTTGGTATTAGTGTCCAAAACTTTGTATCTTCATTTGGTAGCAACTGGAACTGGTGGCTTCTATGTAAATATGGAACATTATCTGAATCCTCTTCTTCTTTAATGACATCTAAGCAAATTTCTGCAAATTAATTGGATGTTTTTTTCAGAGAAGAATCATATAAAGGTCTCCTGGACAGAAGTAAGGACTGCTGCTCCACAGGTTTGTTTAAGGCAACTGTTTCCATCTCCTAAATCCCCAGTCTGTCTTGGGGAGGGCAGGATGCTTGGTCTGCAGGCTAAATATTGTTTCAAATACTGGTTTTAGAGTGTATTATCTTTTTCTCCTTCCCTTCCCTCTGCCTCCTCCCCCAAGGACACCTGTGTAGATCCAAGTAGAAGAGCTCAAGTTCTTCTGTGGTGTTTGGATTTAATTGGCAAGATGAGTTGTATTTACTAGTCCTTCTGAGTGTGAAGCATCATGGAGGGGAAAATCTCCAAAAGCAGTCGTTTGCTGGCAGAACTGAGGAACTGGGAATCTTTTCAACCAGGCTTGGACAGGCTTACAAGGAATCTTGGTAAAAAAAGGAGGACCAAGGTACTCATTGCTTCAAAGTATGACTGTAAAGCCTTTCTCATGCCTTGTTGAAATGGGTACCTAAGGGATAACTTTAGTCTCTCAGTTCTTTGGTTCATTGATTGCACATACAAAGCCTCAGCAATGAAAAGACATAAAATACTTTTTCTTTCCTTTGCACTAGCAGTCAGGAAAAACCAAAAAGTATGCATAAAAAATACCCCTGCAATAAAAACCAACCAACCAACCAAACCAAACCAAACCCAAAACTTCAACAGCCTACCAAACAAAAAATCCCTGGCTCTGCCGTGTACTTGAAAGCAGAAATTATTGGAGATGGCATTTTGCTAAGAGCTGAGTTTTGTTTTGGTCCTTGGTACATGCAGAACTTTCATAAACCACTGTAAATCCAGAACGTTTTTCTGTGAGGCTGGTCTGACATCATGACACTTTTCCATGCATTATGGCTGCTTTATAAAACAGGTAAGTAGTTGAGTGAGTCATGAGTGTTGCCAAATTACCATAAACATCCTACATGAGCTTTAGGGTTCTGTTATATTACAGCCACTTGTTACCACTGTGGCAAGACCAAAATTTCCTCAAATACACATTAAAGTGTGCTTCTTATGAGCTAACCAGAGGGATCTTTATGGAAATTAAAACTTGTTATTACTCATTTAAATGATGATGAAACCTAGATGCCAGGCCAAAGAACTGTCTGTGGCCAATAATATTTAAGATGCACACTCAAATCAAAATCCACTTTGTACAGCTGGGATGTTCCTTAAGCATTACAATTGGCACCGATAGTCTAAGGACATTTGTTTTTAAATGACTTAATGGAGTTTTTTAAGTAAGAGAATCATCTTCAGGAAATAAATCTTGATCAGTACTGCTTTGGGCAATAAAATAAAAAGTTTAGAGCCAGATTTTGATGCTGATTCTCTTCCTACCAAGTTGTGAGTTCATGACTGCAGAATTTCCTCACCAAAACTAAGTCCCACTGAGTCTGGAGGAACATGGCAACTCTCTAATTAATTTGTAGGGATTGCTTTCCCCTGCTGGCTAGCTATATTATTATGTTGGAATAATCTGAATCAATAATTTTATTAATGTGAAGGAGGCAGTTCATATCACCTTTGGGTTAAAAGTGGCTCTTTTCCTAGTTTATTTTGCTTAGGCACATAAAAAATCCATTTTATATAATAATAGCAAAAAAAAAATTCACAGGCATTTGTGGGAAGCTAAGAAGTAAGTAAAGAGTATGCAACATTAAACTAGCAGGATAGAGCAGAATTGGACGCTGAATGTGATTTTCTTTTGTTACATGGGTTCAACTGTTCATGACTGAGTGATCATGCTTTCAAAGTGTCCTTTCTGTTAATGTTCTGTGGACACTGCACTTGCTTTTCCTGTATTCCTCAAACTCCTCCATTGTGCTGTCTGCTCTGCTCAGTATTCACACTGGTAAAATGAACATCTCATAATTTAACTTTTCAATAAGGTAAGTTACTGGGGCAGATGCAATGAAAATTTAAAGACTATAGTATTGATGAATGGTTCCGTATTTGTTTTCTTTCTTTCAGTCTTGATTTTCATTGGAATTTTAATCTTTTTATCAGGCAGTGAATCTAAGAAAAGTTACACTGAATCCCTTTTATCCTTAGGATATGTATTTGATCTATAGTAAGATAGTTATGTTTCACAGTGTGCTTGCAGGAGCCTGACTCAATCCCAGCTGTTGGATAATCCTGCCCTGTTTATTTTCTGTATTAGTGACAGTAAGTCCAGTATTGATTGGCCTTTCCAAGCAGACCAGCCATTTGTATGTGCACAGTTAAGGCACATTTAAGCATTTTCTCCTTTTTTATGGTCTCTGCCTGCTTTTCTGTTTCCTGTACATGTTCAGAAGGAAGGAAAGCTTGATGGCGCTTCCCTTCCCGGCGTGTGCGGGTTTGGCTCAGTTGCTGCTGGGTGCCTGGGAGAAGGAAAGCTTGGATCACTGCTAGCTGTCCCTTTGCACACAGACTCTCTTGGGCACTACAGACCTCTCTGATGCTTCTTCCTCTGGAGTTCTAAGTGTGGGGACAGCCTGTCAGGCTGGTGCTTCTGACACACATGGGAGGAGAGTGTCTTTCTCTGTGGCTAAACAAAGCTCTATGGCACTGCTGTTCTTTGGAGTGTAATGAATGGTTTAGAGTGGCTGAGCCCTCTGGAGATGCTCCCATTCCACTGCTGCATAAATGGAATACACTGCCAGCACTCTTATTTAATGGTATATTTGGATCCCAATGGTATATTTGGATGCACTCCCCTTCTAAGTTGCTTCATCAATGTTCAGGCACCCTAAGCCTGCCATGTTTTCTTTGCTTTGTTGAATACTAATCTCTGTGGATTTTAACTCACTTTTCAGAATGATGTCGAGGAAGATTATAATCAAGATGCTATAAACGTCTAGAAATTTTTGCTCCCTCACCCCTTCATTTTTCAATTTAAGGCAGTTTTTTTCCCATTATGCTTTCCTTTTCACCTTCCCTTCCACTAATCTTTCATTTACCGATAAAGAATCATCAGACCTTATTTGAAATGACATAGTCTTAAAATTAAAATATTTGTACCTTTCAGGGTGAGGGCAGCAAACATCTGATGTGAGTTTATAGCTCAATAAGCCTAGGCAGTGTATTGGCCAAATTGTCAGAATTCAAATCCAGATAAATATTTTAAACCTGCTGAGTTTCTTGGCTATTTGGATCTATGTATTTTCCCCTTCCAAAAATGGAGGCTTGCTTCAGACTTGCAATTTCAATATGTCTGGCTACTTTTTAGAGTTCTGCTCTAAGGTTTGGCTCGACTGTACCTATTGCACATTCCTTGCCAGCCTGTAATTAGACCAACTGCTTAAATGCTGAGTAGCTTTCTTCTGTTTACTGCTCATATGGATTAAATGTGCAAGATTTCAATAGAAGACTATAAATGAAGTGACTGCCTAGCTCTGGATTTTCTCCATCTTCCCTTGATGCACTAACGAGAATCAATTGCAGTTGCTTATTATTTTTAAATAGCAGTTTATTTGAGAAAATCTGATTCACTAGCTCTTTTCATTTTGCTGATTTGATTTCAGCCTTCTGCCCATCTGGGCAAATCTACATGTACTGTTCAAAATCCAGTGCCTAAACTCACTGGTGCACATAACCAAAGTCAAAGACATTCAGCCTAACAGCCCAGCAAAGCACTGTATTCTAACCCTCTGTTTTCTTATTGCTAAAATCCTCAGTGAGAGAAGGGCCTTTACTTTACAATTAATTCTCTGTTATGCCTGAAAGAGAACCAGAATGATTACAGAATAAAAATTCCTTCTTATCCGTTCAGTTCTCTGCGTGTTCAGATGTTGTGATGGTATCTCAGACTGTGGAGTTGCATAGTCAGAGAAATGGTTTCCTGAGCAGATGAGTTTATTCTGCCTGGGGAGGTTCTGGTGGAACCCCATGCTCCCCACAGGAACTGTAGAATTAATCTCTGTGAAGTCCTGTAGCACTTCTAGAAATGGCCTTCTGGTCAAACTGCTGCATCTGTGCAAATCCCCTTGATGGCAATAAAGAATCCTGAAGAAGGATTGTCGGCTAAGCTGTAAGCTCTTTAGGTTAGGGCTAATATCCTCCTGTAATTATTTAAAAAATGCTTTTTAGATTTATAGCCTCATGGCAATGCCTGAGGTGGAAAAAAAAAGTCTATTCAGAAGCTGGTAATGTATACAGGGTCTGTATTTAGACAGATGCAGCAGTGGATGTCACTGGTTTCTACAGAAGATATGTGTTGTTATCTGATGTGAGGAAGAAAAAGATGTATTATTTTTCTCTGAATAGAGGGCTGGATGAGGGTTTCTAGTTCCTAATGGTCTCCCCACATTTAAATCCATGGTGATTTCTGTTCACAACTTGTTAAATGCTTTTCGTTTCATGGCAAAAAAAGATGGGATAATACACTGTAAATACAGGGTGGTTGTATGTGATGAAACATTGCTTTTTTTCATTATATACACACAGTGAAGTTGAAATATTATTTGTAGAGGATAAAGGTGAACTTTGCTCATGATTTTATGAACTTCTTTATTGCACAGTCCTCTTTGTGCAAACAGCACTTGACACTCTCTTACCTTTTGTTATTTCCAGCAGATTGGAGTCATTTATTTTTTAATGTTGATCTGTGACAGAGCAGCAGGTGTTGGATAAAAGGAATCAAGATCACTTTCGGGTTTTGTGATCAAATATTTAGGGGGATTTGTGAAGTACTGTAAAATTCAATTAGTTTTGCTTCCTATGTCCTTTTCTCCTAGACCACTGATTTGCAGTTCTGGAATAATTTGCCATGATTTTTCCAAAAGAGGAGCTGTTTTCTGGTCTGGGCTAAGGCTTTTAGCCCAGTTGGTGTTGCTGGGGTTGGTGCTCCCTTTGCAAACTGCCATGCTGGCTGACGATGTCACTCTGAAACAGCTGCTTGCTACTAATTCCCTGCTGAAAGTTTCTGCCCTCTCTCAGCAGAGACAATAGATGGACTGCTGTTTGCTTCAAAGTTAGATTGAAAATTAGGCTTAACTCTGTGGTTCTGAAATGAGACAAGGAGGATTCAAGTAAATCCACTAGCAATTAGAGAGAGGAGTAGGGAAGAACTGATGGCCATGGAAGAAAAATAGCTTGGGTCAGAAGCATCTGCAGCTGCACAGCCAGATCTGCAAGTGGCCATCTGTCTGCAGCCCAAGTCGGCTTTTGGGTTTGCCCAAGGAATTATCAACTCTACAGAAATAAATAACATTACATGAAGAGCTATTAAGGTATTGAAAAAGTAGAAAATGAATCCAATTAATCAGTGCAATGTCATCAGCCAGATTCAAGCACTTATAATATTTCTAATTCGTTGTCTGCCTACCTGTGACAGGTTCAGCATTGCTGTCAGTGTCTGCTCCTCACCAGTTTTGTGCCCTCACCTGTGTCTGTGACCACTTTTGTTCCATCACTGCCAGTTAAGGAGGGTCTATCAGGACTGGACACCTATTGAACAGTGTCAGACTCTGAATTGCTGAGTCCTTTCTCTCTGCCCTACTTGAAAAGACCCTGATTTCCTCAAAACTCAGACTGTAGTTAGGATAAAGTTCAGTGACTTAGTACACTTGGTATACTTGTACAGTTTGCTTGAAATGTCAAGAAATATGATAACTTTTCCATAAACTAATAGGTTAATCCAATATGATCACTGAGAAAGAAGTAATTCTGTTTTCAAATGTTTCCACAAACTCAGGATTGTCATGAACACAGGTAGTGAATTTCTGATGGCTGGTGAAATGTATTCCCGTGGTGTTTGGAGCTGTGTATGCATATTCAGGTAATTCATTCCCCTCTCATTAATGCAGGATGCTATAAATGACAGCAAAAATTTCATAAATATGCAACTAAAAATCAGGAGTGATTGTGAACAAAGTCAGAAAAAAGACAGTTTTAGTAAAATGATCAGCAGTCAGTAAGAGGCTCAGGTGAGTAGTCAGTTTTCCCTGATTTCTGGATATGTTAGTGTATTTTGCTAATCTCATGAAAAATCTATCGAAGTTGCCATTCATTTTTTAACTTGAGCACCATCTAGTGTGCATGATAAAAATAATTCAAAAAGTAAATTTAAGGCCAGATCATGATGGAACTCAGGAGTGGAAGTGCTAGCATATTTTCAATGTCAAAAGGAAAAAAAGAATATCAGAGCTTACATCTTGGGAGCTCACTCCCCCTTTTAAGTTGTGCTTCACTTAATCACTAACTTGCTCTTAAAATAAATGCAAGAAATGAAATGCGCAAAAATAAATGTATTTTTTGGCAAGCAGGTTAAAAATAAAAAAACCCCAAAAACGCAGACAACAACTGGTTTTTTTCCAAATACATACACATATTTATGTACTAATGCAAATATAAATGCAAATATAAATGGAGAATCCTGCATGTTGCTGAAAGCTGATACTGTCTGCTCCACCAAACCCCTGGCTTTCAGCTAAATAGATCTTGGCAGATATTCTCTAGATCTATCAGACTTTGAATACAGTCAGAGATGAGTCTTTCCTGCATGTCTGGATCAGAGTGAGTGCATTTATGAAAAGGTCAGTGTGCTTTATTTTTTCCTGCTAGCATTGCTTCGTGCAGCCTGTGCCCATGGCGTGTTTTGGGAGCAGCCCAGCTGTCATTGCCATTGCTAAGGAAATTCATACTGCTCCTTGCAATGCATTTGGTTTGCACCTATACTGGGAAGCCCCTCTGACAGTGACTTCTGCCCTTTTTCTAATCACCCCATATTCCCCCATATAACAAGATTAAGAGCTGCTGCTGGGGGAGAATTACTCATCCATCAGTCATTACTCCATCACCACTCATAGCTCTGCCTCTTGCTGTGAGTTTCTGCGATGAGGGAAAGATCTCTGGCTCCCATGAGTTCTCCTCTGGCTTCTGAGTAGTTTTAAAATCAGAGGGGATCAAAACCTACCATTAGATTTTTCTTAAAAAAGCTTTTGATTTGTGCATCAAGTGAGAGATTCTTTTGGGATGGGAGGCAAAGGAAGGGGACATTAACAAGATTTTTTAAAACTTTCAGCTTGAGGATCTACTGGTTTTTTTGCCGCCTTTATTTCGTGAAAAAAATGGCTGCTTAGGCATACAAACCAGCACTTTTTAAAGCCCAGAAATGAAAGTCAAAATTGGTAGAGCTATACCCAGAGAATCAAGTTTTTCTAGGACTAAGACAAGCAAAAAAAATAATTTGGGGCATTTCTCTTCGTCAGTTCGAACAAGTCTCTGGGAATGGACCTCCCTGGCCAACTCTGCTCTGGTAAACTTAAAAGCAAACTCCTGTAACATTTCTATGAGACCTGGCTCTAACCTGAAATAATTCAGATCAATAGCTGCAATTTCTAAAGCTTAATAGCTGTATCTGGATGAAGCTTTTGAACTTGACCTATCATTTGATGACTTGCTACCCAGACATACAGTCTCTAGCACGGCATAAACTGGAAATTTTCACCAAAGTCACACACCAAATGAATTTTCAGAATACATTGTTCATATAATGAGTGGTAACAGCTGCATTATGGTGCATCACCCCACTGCACAGGGGCTGAAAACTGCTCATCACCTTGTGTGTGTGAGAGACCTGTGAGCCCTACAATCTAGGGAACACGTTAATAAAGTCTGCTTTTAGGGAGATCTTCTGGTAGGATTACCTTCATCCAGAACAGTTTTTCTTTGAATTATGCTAAGACTGTGCAGTTTTGGGCAACCTCTTTAGGCAGAGGGAGTTTTCCCTTTCTAGCCATTTGTTGCACTCCAGGAGTGAAATGCCAAATAGAAAATAGACCAAGCTAGACAGAAAGGAGTGTCTCAGTGCATGTTCAAGTGATATGGCAGAAAATTGAGAATGCCAAACATTCATGAAATTAATAATAGAACATTTTTGAAGTTAGATCCCCTACTGTTATTAGTGTTATGTTTACTGCCTGGTAGTTTTATGACATTTATTTCTGCTCAGATTGTAATATCAATATTGTTGAATGATTCATAACAGACAAATTCAATTATTCTTTTGGAAAGGGAAATCTTGCCGTAAACCAGATGCTGTGTCTTATCTGAATTCTTAAATTGATTACAAAAGCACACACAAATGTGTACTTTGTCAGGCTCTTGAAAAGGAACAGGAACTGCTTATTTTCCCTTAAGTGGAACTGTGTTGAAGAGAGAAGCAGTAAAGTGATTTATAATGTGAAATTACAAGTCTTCAACCTTCCTCTCCCCTCCTACCCCCCAACAAATCAAAAGACTTGTAGTCTCCTCTATAACTAAGGCATGATTCCCATTCCAATCTTATCAAAGTTCAGGTGGAGTTGTTGCTCTCTGGTATGCAGCATAGAAAATACCACCAAGCTAAAAATTAAGCATGTGGTTCCAGCACTGCTAGAATTGGTTTGCTCACCTGAAACAAACAGCACAGAGAATTTGGTGGTGCTGTCTCTTAGAAAGCTCTGCTTCAGTGGTTCTCCATTTCTTTGTGTAATTTCTGGAAAGTTTAGTTTGGGTGTTTTAATGCTCCTTGCACAGCCAGCTATCAAAGCTTTTAGCATGGAAAAGAACTGCTTCCCATTAGTGCTTTACTGTCCATACAGGATTTCAGTATCTCACAGAGGATCTGGCTTTATCATTTAAACATGGTTCAAGAGGTTTGCCATTCTGCCTTTTCATCAAAATTGTAATTTTGGATAGGGTTGTTAAATGGAGTATTTGCAAGCAGAGATGCCTATCTTTTTTTTTTGTTTTTGTTTTTTTTTGTTTGTTTGGTTTTGTTTGTTCGTTTGTTTTTTCAACAACATGGTTTTAAAAGCATTTTAATTTCACTTAAGTCCTTTCTTCTTCAACAGTAGTTCTGCAATACTTGAAGGCTGATAAGTTTACTACAAACATGCTTTGAGCCCCATTCCCTCCAGGAGGTTCTATTGAAAATGGAATCTAATGGATGGGTGAGGCAGCTTGGGCAGTCACATCACATGGGATGAGAAAGGGGCATCTGAGGAGCCAGCATGAATTGCAGTCTGAGGCCAGGTAGAGTTAACACCAAAGAACTCACAGTATTTAGACTGTGCTTGAGTGCTTGTTACAGTCTCAGTGTGGAAGAATTAACTGCTCACATTTTAAGATATGAATGAAGAGGAGAGCTGCTGGTCTGATGCCAGAGAAGTCTGAACACCAGCACACCAAGTTCCTGCCAGAACAGCTGGAATGGCTTTGGAAGACGTATCCTGAGAGGTACAGTATAATCCTCTAAAAATGTTGCTGATTTTCTGTCATTTCATTCTGTGGAAAAAGTAGCAACTGGCCCTATTCCCTGACCCAGTCATCTGTCTATGTGCTAGTGGAACACCACTTGTGAAGGTAATGAGTAGGATGAGCTCATTGAATTCCCATCTTACCAGATGTCCATTATTTGTTGACATCTCATGAAAGGAGATGGAATATCTGATTGAACAAGTGGATTATCTGCATTTTTTGAGTGGTATTTTGTTTTGTTTATTATTTTCTTTCCAAATCCAAGGATCTCAAATATCCAACTGTTTCTTTTTGATCATAGGTGAATACTTTTTTGTCTGACAGCCACACCACCTGCATGTTCCCATTTCCTCACCCTATAACTAACTCCTGAAAGCAGCTCCCAGGAATACTTAAAATCTTGTTGATCTTATAAAAATGAAACAGCCAGTTTTAGGAGAATTGGTTAGTTTAACAGACAGCACTTATAAAATGACTCTGAACAGGGATATTAGGACCAAATGAGAAGTAGACTAATATTTGGTTGTGGTTATGTTGAAGAGCACCCATTTTGGAAAGTCCTAACTGCTATTTTTTTTTCTTTTTCATAGAGATCTATTGCATATTGTGCTTTCAGGAGCACTTGGATTGGATTTTGTTGATCATATCTCTCTTTGTGCGTGGACATTAATGTGACCTATACATTTTTTAGTCTGCATGTGTTATTCCTGTGGGTAATGACCTTATTTATCAGTGAGATAACAGAAAATAGAAATAGGCAACCAGACACCTTTAAATATATGTATTGCTCATTTTTTTGTTTAGAGGCTTTGCCATCAGCTATTCCCTAACTCAGTGGAATTTTGCCTTGTAGCAGCTTCCCTGCCAGCAAGATTATCAGGGCATTTCGGACTAGTGCAGCCTTATCTAGAGATCTTCAGTGCACGCTTTAAGATCCTTCTCCTTTAGCAGGCACCACTGTAGCCTGAGATGGCCTAAGCAGCTTGTTTCAGAGAGGATATTTAGTATCTGAATACTTCTGATGAACCACCACAATTTAAAACCCAGCATATGAAAGTCATTTGACTGTAGTGACCATTCTCCTAAATATTTTGGACTAAAAGCAATGATTCAGTATCTGCTGCCTCAACAGTTGAGTTGTTCCTGCAGCAGAAGCCACCGTGACGCAGTGATTGTTTTGCTTGAACTTTGCATTACTTCAGTTAGCAGCAGGGGAACTTGAAATTGTCCTTATGCAAGATCACATTTTCCTCATATGATCTTTTATCTATTAATTCAATGGAACCCTTAAAATAGCGTGCCACAGGCATTAAGGGTGGTTTCTGATCTGGATGTGAAAAACAGAAGCAAACTGCTAGAGATTATCACCTGACAGAGAAAGACATGCAAGAACACTCCCCCACAGTCACCTGCTTTGGTCTGCTTGTATTTGGAGTTCAAAGGGTCATTTAATTCATGTATAAAAGTCTCCCCCAAACTGCCTCCAGCCTACACAGCTCATAAGCCTTGATCAAGGTAAAACTCCCAGAGAATGCAGTGGGGAACAAGAACATGTGTTTCCTCGTATCCATAAGGCACTTGTCAGTGACAAGGAGATGAAAGGACTCACCTGGTGTGACTCTGGGGATGGTGTTGTGCAGGGCCAGGAGCTGGATTTGATAATCCTGATGGAGGATGAGAATTCCAACTCAATATATTCTCTGATTTAGTAACTCACTCTGGGCTATTACCTGGGAATGGGGCTTCTCTGGAATCCACACTAATGTATCCATGCTCATGATATTCTACTAAGAATACTTCTATAAGCAAAATACTAATTAAAAAAAGGACAGGACTAAATGGCTACCATGTTTCAGTAGATAATGCCTTGGTCCAGTGTTAAATGATCCAAGCCTTTGTCATGGACTAGGGACAACCAGTCTCAGTTTTGCTGCTTAAAAGAACTGTCTCTCTAGATTTGTCACCACTGAGCTCTGACTCAATTTTACACCATCAGACTTGTATATCACGTCAGATCCACAGGTGACTCTCAGCAGCTGTAAATCAATGCATCTTTTTCTTTTTTTTTTAATTTCAATGTTGTTTCCTATTCATCAGCTGATGACCAGACCAAGGATTCATTAACTGACTTTCCCATCGGGGCTGTGATCTGTATTTCTAGTTACTTATAATGATAGCAGTTTTTCTCCTGGGTTTAACTTTTACTCTGGGTTTATTTGCTTTATTAGAACTGTATTTTATTGCACTCCTATTCTAGCAAGCTACCTTGAAGCAGCTTATCGAATTAAAAAGGTACCTTTTTAAATGATAAAAAAAAAAAAGTGGAATCTCCATTATAAAATGTCCTGCCTTCAGAATTATTGCAAGACAGTGCCACCTTTCTGGGTTTTGATTTTTTTCATCCATCATTTCCAAACCATAGCAGACATGAGGCTATTTAACTTTGTGTCTTAGGTTCCTTTTGACAGAGACAGCTAAAAATCTGTTTTCTCATATTTTTCATAAAAGCAAACAATTGTAATGTATTAAATTCAAGCTCTCTAGTTTTTCAGTTCCTGTAGAAAAAAAAAAAAAAATTAAGCCAGGTATTTACTCTTTGTTAACTTATGTTTCTAGTAAAGTTTTTTAAAAACAGATTATCATTCAAGTGGTTTTTCCTTGTATTTGAATCATATTCTGACTTTTGTATTTTCTCGTATTTTGTAGCAGAACCAGTATCTCAGTAAGTTTGAATATGCAGCTGCCATAAGGGTGAATGTTCTAAGGGTGAATGTTCTCTTTGTGCTTTTACCTTAGAGCAGTTCATGTAGTTCTCCTTATGAAGAGACAGGTCCTCTGAAGAGGCTTACCTCATCCAGAATTTAGAGTGTCTTGAACTGCTATCTTCTGTTCAGAGCTTTCAGGGGTGTGATGCCAGCTGGAAAGGGGTTTGTCCTCCCTTCACAAGCGCTTACTCAAGAAATGCTCTCAGCAGTCACCATAAGATATGGGAAGTGTTACTTAACTTCTGCAGCTGCAGACTGCATCTCTGTTCCCTTCTGGACTGTAGGTGCTTCTACAGCCTCTGAGGAAAATTCTGATACAGGTTAAGAGAGGTTTTTGAGAAATAAGGGTAAAAAGTCTTCCCCAAACTTTTCATTATGAGTAGTTTAGATGTTGTGCGTAGCCAAGAAGGGAACATTAGGATCTCTCTGGATTCCTTTTACTGTTTTGTCTTTAGGACAAACTCCTCAAAAGCATGACAGGGTAGTGTCACTTGCCAAGAGTAAACTCTAAACTTCTGAAGAAGGCATGTGGCCCTTGGCAATATTTGTATAATGATGTGCAATGTGATGTAAAGTGTCATGGGTTGACACTTTAAAGTGTCATGTTCATGGAAGAGGAAATAAGGGAAGAAGGGAGCTCTGTTTTTAGGAAAGGGACTGAACCTCCAGCTCCTTGGAAGTAATTCTTTTTGGCAATCCATTTTAATTTAAAATTAAGTAAGTTTGCTTACTGTTGTGAAAATCATGCTTCTTGAAATGATCTGTCTTCTTGGGTGAGCAGAAAGAAATCAGGCACTTACAATGCCAGTCATCTTGAAGAATGCACAGGCACACTGTTAAAAATGTCATCACAGCATAAACTGCATGTCAGAAGCACACTCAAGAACCAGGAAATACCTGGATATGTGAACCCACATAACGTGATCTCATGACAGTTTGTGAATCATTTGTGATGTGTGGAGCAGAACCTCATTCTCAGCAGGTCTTGCTAAGTTTAGGTATTTATATACGTATCGGTAAGATCTGCCTTGAGCATTCTCTTCTCCAGGCTCAAGAGTCCCAGTTCTGCTGTGTATTGTTCTTCACCCTTTAAGAACCTCATTAGCTTTTAGACAGTTCATAGCTGCTCAGTCATTAACTGTGATCAAGGAGAATGAAAAATCTTTTTCCAGGTCTTGGCTTTGCAGGATTAGCTCTAACACAGTAATGGAATTCCCTTTTGGGTTCTGATTCTGCAGGGCACTCTGCCTTGGTTGCAGGGCAATATGTAAAAAAAAAAAAAACCACCACATCACAATGAGATCAAGTTCTAAACGTTGGCCATTGGCTTCCTTGCTGTGGGATGTGCCAGAGTACTTTGTTCTTCTGTAACCTGCACTGGCTGGCTGTGCAAGCTCACTGGTGTATTTTACTCTAGACAAAGTCCCTTAAAGAGGCCCACAGTTGAGGATTTTTGGTATGGTAAATGAGAATTGACAGGGTAGATGGGGCATAGGACATTTCTGAGCAAATGAAAAACAGCCACCTGAAATTACTTCTGTGTGTAATAAGAAAAATTATTAGAGATTTCACCAAGACAGAATCTGAGAATAGAGCATGGTGTAAAACAGCTCTGCTGTTTTAGGAAGAACAAGATGGAGACTTGCTGTGGAGAGAAAGCTTGATGTGATAATCACCAAATATTGGGTTACAGAATATCACAATTTAGTCTTGAGAGTGTGGGAAATTTAGATATATTTCTCATTTTTTACAGACATATTTTTATATTTTGGGGCTGGTATATTTGGAGTAGTGATGAATTTTGGGTGTCTAACCTGGGCTGCTGTTAGGTCAGAACAATGGGCTCCTCGTGGCTGGGCCACCTTTGCTGCTTTTGGACTTTCACTGGATCAGAAAAGAGAGGAGTTGCCCTCTGGCTGATGCTGGTATATGTTCTGGAGAGCAGCTCTCCTGCCTCAGCTGTCAGATGGAAGCCCAGCTAGGAAATGCCATACTGCCCATCCAAGGCAGCTGGAGCAGCCCATCCCATCACTCATCTGCTGGTGACATATCTGTGCACCCCCAGAGAGCCTCCTCTGGCACAGCCTGGGTGCCTTCCAGCTGGAGCTGCCCTTGGCAGCCCCTCAAGAGTTCTGCATGAATTTTGACTGTGCCTTTGCATCAGAATATTCTGAATTCCAGTGCAATTGCATGACTGGTGTCATACCAGGGAGAACAGCATCTGCTTTCCACTTGCTTTCAAATGGGTTTTTAAATGTAGTAGTTAGGTTGGGTGTATTACAGACTGCTCCATGCAGGTATAATAAGCCTGACTGATGTTTAAGTACTGTTGCATGCAGTGAATCAAAGTGTAAAACTTACATGAACGTCTCTCAGTATTTTCCAGGAATTAAGTTTTAGGTCCCATGCATCCCAAACTAATCAAGAAATTCTGTAGTAAAAGCTATTGGACAGACGGATACCTAGCTGCTTTATTTTTTTTTTCCCCAGTGTATTCTTACTCTGCTGTTGTTTAGAACTAGAGGATATAAATGAAATAAAATTATAGAACAGTAATAAATTTATTATATAATTCATTAAATGTAATGTTTAAAGGGCCATTTTTCAATGACATCTCAGTAGCAAAAAAAGCCATTAGGGTAAGTATACAAAGTTGGATAATTATGCTCAGGACTGTGTGCTACATTTTTCACTGCCATTGAATTTGCTGCAAGTGATTTGGATTGCTATTTTAAAATTAAATATGGAGTTTATCTACATTTTAGAGAATACTGCAACAAAAGTCTGAAAAGAAAGAGATGTTAATAGGCTATGTACAGCCCACATCAGATAAAAAAAAAATAAAAAAACTCTTTCATTGTCAGCACCTGAGGTAGTACAGAAATTAATTAATTAGTAGGCACTCTGGAAATCACCTTCAGCAAGAAACTCCTTGTTTCAGGTATATAAGGACAGTGTAACTTCAAGGGTGCAACACATGGTGCTTGTCAAGCTGCTTGGCATCTCCTTCTCCACTTCCTTCACCTTGGAAGGAAAGAATAGGGATTAGGCTAAACTTTCCAAGAGGTATTCAGCCATTTTCCCTGTTATGTGCAACCAAACCTGATTATTTCTTGATTTCAGAAGACTTCTATATCGCAAATATGAAAGAATCAGTTTCCAAAACCAAACCTAGTCATAGGGAGGAAAGAAAGGAATTGTCTGAAACTTTGGAAAACGGCAAAAATCTTGTTTTATAATTCAAACTAAAAAGTGTTTTCATTGCGACTAGCTTGCACCAAACACTAAGATTCTGTTGGTAAAAGTATAACTTTAGATATTTTTATGGCACATCTTTTTTCGGGAGATTACAAGGTTGATCTCAAGAAGTTCCTTAGAAATATACTTGTCACAATATGCAGAATCTCATAATCTCTTATTGCTAATTTGCCTCAATACATAAAAGCCGACAAAAAACTAATGAGAGAAAAACACTAAATTAAATAATTCCATCAAATTTTCTGCATTTTTGAATTTTTAATCCAGTGATCTTATCTGGTCATAAACTTAGTCTGTGAAAATGCCACACATCTTAAAGTGGATAGAAGAACCTAATTTCACACACTTAGATTCTTATAATTGCATATCTAATCCCCATCTTTAGATATAAAAGGAATACAATTAAGTTGGTTGGTTAAGCCTTTAAGGTCCTTGAGGCAAAATTTTTTGCAAAAATTGTTTTTTAAAGCTGTCTTTGAACACCCATGGTAGTACTGAATGCATATAAGGACAACAATCCACACATTTTCTTTCAGAATTTTTATTAAGTAACAATTATGTGAACATCTTTGTACTAGGGTAACAAAGTCCTTGTTTCCTCTATTATTATTAATGGAAGTACCAATGTAAGTGTTTCCATTTTAGCCACCGAGAACAGTCTTTCATCAATAAGGTAGATGCCTGAGTAACTGCTGTTACTCTGAGGCAAAGATTTTCTCTCTTTTGTGCTGGAGAGCTTCTTCCCCCACAGCATGTGTTTGTATCTGTCCAAATCAATTTTTGCAGGACAGTGAAGGTGTGGGAATGATTCTGCCACACTTGGACTATTTCCTCCTTTGAAAATTAATGCCTTATGTTTGCCATGTTTGTTAACAATGTGAGTGAGACCATTTGTAATTGGATAGAAAAGCATTATCTCTTTGTTGTATTACAGGAGCCTTATTTAAAGACAACTTTTGTTCAACAGAGTTAATTTGTCAAGCAAGGAATGGCTTGTCCTAGCAAAGTGCTGGTTTGCACACACAGGCTACTCTCTCAGCATGTTGCATTACTTTTTGTAAGCTCCTATATATGTCTCCTACCTTATTTCAAGTAAACAAAAATTTTAGAGATACAGGCTAGGAAAAATGAAACTTTTTTTTAATATTCACTGCAGTTGCAAACAAAAATTCAAATCCCTGAGCAGGTCGTTATATTTTTGTCTGAGGTGCTTTTCAACCTGAATTGTCCTGTGATATCTCTCTAATTTTAAATTATTTAAAGTCATACATATGAAAGTATAATAAAGCCCCCTTCCACTTGAAGTTTATTGTGAGATACAGTTACAGTTGCTTTAGGGGTGAAATGCTGTTGATTTTCAGAAATATATGCTGCCCTGGCAGTTTTCAAGGCCTGGCTGGATGAAGCCTTGAGCAACCTGTTCTAGTGAAAGGTGTCCTGCCCAGGGAAGGCAGGGCTGGAATCAGGTGATCATTAAGGACCCTTCCAACCCAAATCATTCAGTGTTTTTACAATCTGCAGACAGTTACGGAAATTGGTTCCTGTATCCTGAAATAACCAAGTGTAGCTTCAGGTGTGCAATCTAAAGATTTTGATCATGGAAAAATCTAAAGCATCTGTTGCTGGAAGGAATACAGGGTTTGGTAAGAGCTGGGCCTCGCTGAACTCCTCATGTGCTGAGGAATCTGGGAGCGCCCAGAACTGATAACCCAGGCCCAGGCTGCAAGGTCTGCTGGAACATATTAGGTGTGCCAGTTCACCAAAATGAAAAGGGAAGGCAACAGGAAATGTGGATTCTCAGCACTCGGTCAGGCCCTGGTTTCCAGGTGGGAGAAGCTGTGAGAGCAGGGAGCCCTGAGCTCCCTCCAGGGGAGCTGCTGTGGAGGAGTGTGCCTCAGCTGGGTTCCTCAGGATGGCTGCTGTGGGTGCTGCAGCTGCTGGTGCTAACACTGCCCAGGGAGAAGCAGGGGAAGCAGCACTGCAGCAACCCCTCCAGAGCTGGTGAGGGATTATTGCCGGGTGTACTGCAAGTAGACATGATTTACAGTGGGGTTTTCAAAACCTCAGGTAGTCCTTCCTGGCCTCCTGCTTCCTAAAGCTTTTAGAAAGCTGATGCACTTTCCATCACTTGAAGAGTTTTGTCCTGGCTGTTCCTGTCCAAGGTAGTTCTCTTAGACCCCATGGGCTGCTAATGGAAGTGGGCAGCACTTTATGCCTGCCCTGTGTCCTGGCCCACAACGAATCACCCTCCAAAGTCCATTACAGAGCAGTCACGGAGAGGCTGTTGCTTCAGCAGAATGATCCGTAATGCAGAGAGTTTCATTCCTTTGTCTGGAATGGAAAAAGTGCCTTTCCAGGACATAATGCCATGAGAGCTGGGCTCTGAACTGCATTAGAGACCCATCCTGCACCTTATTAAATAGCTGACTGCTCTTTTGTGAAGAACTGATAATCAAACTCCTGTAATAAAAAAAACCTGTCAGAATTGATTTACACTTCTAAAAAGCCCTCCAGGGTCAGTAAAAATCATTAATTCTTTTTCAAAAAAGCATTCAGCTCTCTGAAACAAGAGGAAATGTGCGAGGCTCGTTCTCAAGCCTCTCCACTCTCTCCATTTATCTCAAAAAGTTTGTTAAATTTTTAATATAATCTCAGGACTCTGGGAACTTGGGCATCAAAAATTCACTCACTGTGGTACTCAAACTATGAGAATTGACACCGTGCAGATATTTTCTTCCTGCATAGGAATTTCATAGTTTTCAATCAACTATGGACCATATGAGGTGGGGAAGTCAAGTAAAAGAAGCAAGAAAAAACAATGTTTTCTAGTTACTTTTTCTCCCTAATCCTCTGCAACATGCATTATTTAAGTTGTTTTCTGTCCTGACTTATGAAAAAGCTTTGAATCAATAATTTGGTAAACCCATTATAAGGATCATTTTTTAACTAGTAAGAACAATGTTGTTCAAACACATTTCAAATGCAATGAACATTCACAAGAAACAATAATAATTATGGCAGATGGCAAACAGAGACATAACTTGCTTTGAATGCAAAACTGCAGTTCAGTTCAGACAGCTACTTTGTTTTTTTTTTTTTTTCAACTCATAGGTTGTCTGCCAGAGGTTCTTGCAAACCAGATGTATGCAGTTAATCCCACAGAAACTGCATGCAGAAGTATGAGACTAAAAGATCTTTCTCAATAAGGTAACTTCCATTTAATAAAGTTCTCTGCTTTATCTTGGTTCTATATTTCAAAGGCTTCTAAGTAGTATTTACCTTAAAGATCACTGTTTGTGTCACTCTGCTGGCACAGTGTCAGAGCTGTAGCCCAGCTTTTCTCTGCTACTGTGCTGCTGGGGCAATAAGCTGCCATGAAATCCAGCCTTGACAAGAGAATTAGATATAGTTGAGCACCTCAAAGGCAAAGTTAAATATGTAAATAATTTCCCTAACCAATGTAGCTTTTTTTATTTACTTCCATTTGCTCCAAATAGTCTGAGTGTGGGTTTTTTAATAGTCAATATTGCTATCTTGTAGTAAAAAATATTGGGTTTTGACAAAAATTGTTTTCACATGTATCTCACTTGGATTTATTATTTTCCTTCAAAAATAGAAATGGTTGAATAGGCCAGTATTTGGCTGATAACAAGACATTTAATTAAAAAGTTCTGCTACAGTGCATATGGGAATTATGGTTGTCTTTTCTTAGATGATAAGACTGAGATTTCAATCTCCACTTAATTGCTCTTGATGTGTTCTGACCAGAGAATTCCATGATATACCTGGCTTTTCCACGATGCAAGAGATTATGTTGCAACAGTGACACAATCTGCAACCTAAAAGATAAATCTGAGAGGGAACTTAGTACTAAGAAATATTAGAAATATACTTTCTCTTGGTCTCCTGTTTGGCAGTGTTTCTGAAGTGAAATATCTTGTTCTGAAGTAATTTTTGATTTTTTAAAAAAATTTTATATAGTTTTTCTGGAAAAAGTCTTTTCTTTTCTACCAGTTTCTTTAGTCAGATACTTAGCATTCATTACTAAAAATGAAGATGTGTGGCAGGCTATATTATGAATGTACATTACTGGTTTTTACTTGACAAATGAAGCTTTAAAAATGCCTTACACTTGAAACAAAAAAATGTTGTATATCCATATGTATCTAAGCCATGGACCCAGTATTAATTTCTGTTAATTTTTGTTCATATTCTTATGAATAAAATGTCAAACACATGGATGTTTTAAGAAGGAAACAAAAAAGGGTGGTAAAACATTAAATCACATTTCTAATTAGAAGGCAATTGAATATCATTGGTGATGTTAATCTTCTCACACTGTTGCATTAGCAACTCTTGGCAAACATTTATTTTTCTAATGGAAACTATGGTCATCCCGGTTCTAATGGACTTGGAAATTGCATTTAACGCTGGTAAAAAGGATTTGGCTCTGAATTGGAGTTGTGAACATGAACTTCAGGTTCAGATGAGTAGGCTAGACATTTTACTTGGTCCTTTCTTCCACAGGTAAAGGAAACCTGGTAATGAGAGATGGAAAGGTGCTGTGGTTTAGCTCACCAAGCTGAATGCCCCATGGAAAATGTTTAGAGTTTGCTGAGTAAAGGTGTGTGAATTAGATCCCATGGAAGCTGCACAGCTGCAATAAGCATAAAGGGTGAAATGATCTGACAAGTACTTAGCAGGGAACCTCCGGTCTGATTTATGCTCCTAGAAGTAATTTTTTTTCATATCTCGAAAAAGCAGCAGGTTAGTAGTTAATAGAGAATCTGCAAATAGATCACTTGCTTGAAGGGAAAATTAAGTGCTTCGATCAATGTAACATCTCACTGGTATTGATGAGGTGGGCCAGCAGTCAGATGAAAGGCAGTCTGTTGAAATCATTAGGAACTGATTTCTTATCCCAGCAGGATTTCCAGCTCTGACTTGATGGTCTCTTTAGGTCATGCTGGTTTTATCCTGGCTAGTCCTTGGGGAGAACATTTTTTTTTTTTACTGTCTGGTACAGTTCATGAGAACAGTAGATAATAACAAATGTGTGAGCAATACGCTGTAAGTGCCTCATGTGGCTCATGTTCCCCTGTAAAGGAGTTGTTGCAATAGCACATGGAAGGAGAAAGGTGGAAAAGAAAAAACTCCAAAACCTAAAGCTGAACAGTAAGGATCGTCTGTGGAATAGCAATAGCATTATTTAGCAATACATGGTACAGCCATAATTTCCAGATTAAAGAGGAAAAGTTATTTGTTGGATGTCAGGATGATGAATAGATTGCTTTTGCATTACATCAACACAGCTTTTATTTTCAGTATGTTGCAGCATTGAATCAACATGTTACTGTTGCTGAATGCAACCCCAAAGATAAAAGGAGTTATTAGGCCAGTAGCAAGAACAGTAATTCATTATCAGTGACACCTTCAATTATTACAGTGAATAGGTGCCCTGGAAACATATTTTCCAAAAGCTTGCTTCTACCCTGTACTTTGAAAATATGTTGAAAACTCTCCTGATGACTGTTCCAGCTGTGGATTTGTCTGTCTTCTTGGTACATGCAAATTGCCTTGGGCCTGCTTCAGGGTTTCATTACTGAAAGAATATAAGCAGTAAAGTCAACAGCAAACAACTTATGTAGAAGGGAGATCATGTGAGAGGATCATAGAAAAACAGTTTGGAAAGGACTTTATAAAATGGAAAGGATCTGTGGAGGGCATCTGGTCAAATCCCCACTGGAAGCAGGGACAAATTAGAAAACTTTCTTGGGATATTGTCTGCTGGGGTTCACACAGGAACTTGCTTTAGGAAAAGGTGGATCATCTGCTTTTCGACTGTTTGCACAGGCATTCTGAGTCTAGATGTTTAAGGTGTATCTGGACAAGACAAATTGATTTGTGTCTGGAGCATTTTGCAGGAACATCTTTGTTCAGATTTTCTGGTTTGCTTTTATGAATGATTCTGCTGTGCACAAGAGGCACTGTTAAAGGTAAGGTCAGGAAGAAAAAGGGGCAAAGCTGGTTGTCACTGTGTCTTCATGACCATGCTTTGTTTCACAGCTGAGTGTAGTGAGTAATAGCTGACAAGAAAGTGCAAATAGGAACAGAGTGTATTGAGCCTTGGCACAGGTCATGGACCAATGTGTTACACAAGGGCATTATTTGAAACTGCTGGGAAGATGGACTGGAATGTTGCTGGGTACTGACTGGCAGGCTGTGCCAAACAGTGGCTATAAAACCCTCAGGTGAGATCACGGGAAGCACTGCTATGCAGACATCCACCACTGGATGAGGAATGGATGAGAAGGAGGAGGACACAGTGTGAAACTCTCGGTTCTGAGACACCAAACAGAGCCTGACCCTGGGTCTGGATGCAGTGAGGTGTTGTGCTGCCTCCAGACAAGACTGAGCCAACCTACTTAGCTGGTGACTGGGGTGAATCTTGGTTTGTGCGTGCATGAGTGAAGAGCTTTTTCAGCCAAAGCTCATCCCTTGCTTGGTTCCCTCAATAAGTTGAGCTTAGCAGTGTTGCCTTGCCTGGTGTTCCCTTTCCCTGCAACACAAATTTGCATCTGAATCTCAGGATGACAAGGAGTCCAGATACCACTGGCTCACATGCAGTCAGGCTCAGGAGCTGGAAAGTGCTGTTTGGCTCTAAATCTATCATCTCATGCTGAGATGCTTAAACTGTTTCTCTATGGAGGTTTGCCTTTGCTGGAAACACTGGTCCCTCTTAACAGTTTAAAATACTTGAAATACCAGAGAATTCCATGCCACCAGTTGTACCTTGGTTAACTTCATGCATCTGTGTAGCATAGAAAACAACAGCAAATGAAAACAATGCTCGATTCTCTCTGTTCTGTGTCCAGCTACCAATAATACCATGAGAGAAATTTCATATTATAGTACTACTGCTTTATACAGAAAGGAAGGGGCTCATTCCACACAAAAATGAAGGGCTTAAGGAACTCGGGTGTGGCTGTGAACATGTGCAGGGAATGAAATTCACCATAAAAACCCTAATGTGCTTTAATCATGATATTTAAAAAGCTTCTCCCTTTAGAGCATTGGGCCTGACTCTAATGTCAGGATACCAGCCTAACACAGATTTTATTCAGTTAAAAGAAGACCAGATTAGCCTTTTGTTTGATATGGCATAACCTTTCCTTCTGGAATTCTTAAATTAAAATTGAAACTAAATATATCCACAATAAGGCTCTCTGATAACAATTACTGGTGATTTGCTACCACTTTCTAGAAGCCTATCAAGGTACTCATTTTTCAGCAGCCCCTTAAGGCAGAAATCTTTATTAAAAAAAAAAAAAAAAAAAAAAGCAGAGTTAAATTATTATTCCATGACTGTTTGAAGAGGAGAGGAACATCTTAAGATTTGAAGCTCTTCTTACCATTCTCAGCCATTAAGTGCACTTATTTAGATCCAGAATAAGCAGGTGAAGTTAATTATTTTTCCCCTATTGCTGGTGCTTTTTGTGGTAGCACTTTCAGCTGCACAGTTATTGCCTGCTCTATAACAGCTTAGAAATTTCCAATTACTCTTAGCCTTGCCAAATTTGTAACTGATGTAATTTGACCTGGCTCCACTGAATTTGCAATACTGACTGTCACTAAAGCAAGACATGACATGATGTCTAATGTTTAAGAAGGCAAGAAGAGTTCAGCCATACGAAAAATTTCGATCTTTAAATGAAGCATGTGAGAATTCTCATTTAATGCCAGGTAAATACTGAGTTAATACCAGGTTAATCAATGCTAATGGAACTGAAATGCTGCTCTAGGAAAATCTGGTGAAATCTGAGCTGGATCTGCTAGTGATACCAAGAAAAATGTACTCCCACATTATTTTCTGCATGATTCAAAGATGAGAACACACAACGTGATATATGCTTCCTTAGAGAAACTGGTCTTGCTATTTGGATTTTTCTAGTGATTAGGTAATAATGGAAGCAATGGACTCAGACCTGACTTCTCACAATCTGTTATTCAACAAATGATTTGTGCATTGTTCATTCTACACTGGATACAAAGCATGGCACAATTGGATTGAGAAGCTTGACTTGATTCTAGATTGTGGTAACCAAATTGTGGAAACCTGTTTGTTTTTTGTTTTTGTTTTTTTTTTTTTTTTCTTTTTTGGTTACCAAGGCAAAATAAGAAGGCAGATTCTGATCTTAGTATTTGAGTGTCAGTCTGGAGTGATTCCTTGACTTCAGACCACTACTCCTCTTTTTTCTGCCAGTGCTCATCTGTTCACTTATGCTCTCGCTTTATCATTCTGTCTTCTCCTTCATACCTCAGTACTTCTTTTAATACATATTCTCTGCTTCGACCACCCTTTCATTTCATTTGTCAAGCACAGAACCATAGAATGGTTTGGTTGGAAGGGATCTCAAAGACCAACCAGTTCTCACCACCCTGCCATGGGCAGGGGCACCTTCCCCTGGACCAGGCTGCTTAAAACCCTGGCCAACACTGCTTCTTTATTGAAAGTGCTTCTCATAACCCATTTATTACACCTTAGGTTTCAGCTCATACTTTGGCTTCCTAAATGAAATTCTGAATTAATTGATGATAATTACAACACTTCTATTGGCTTCCTGAGAGACAAATTTAGTTTTCTGCATCTGGATTTGTCAAAGAGAGATTGAATAGTATTTGGGACAGAGACAATTGGACAGACTTCCTGTACTTACAGGGCACTGGCCAGATTTTTATTTTTTTGTCTAGTGCTTTGCTCTTCTAAAAAGATTTTCCCACTCTTGTTAAATGAAAGCTGATTCCTTCTGAGATTGGGACTTCAGAGGTAATGACATTTACACTCCTTTTAACCTCACCTACCATCAGCAATTTAGCTGAGGTCTCTGTGTCAGGAATTGAGTTGTGCTAGATCGCCCCTGCAAACATTAGGTGGAGAGAAGCAGTCTAACAAGACAAGTCCACTTCTTTATGGTATGCACCACCCTCTGAATGTGCTGCTGGCTCTCTCTAGCTGTTTGTGCTGACCAGATTCCAAGTCTGGGCAATTCAGATTTCATCTAAAACCTTAATGTCACAGAAAATCAAACAAAGCATTATCTGAACACATATCAAATTAAGTAGAGCCAATTCAACATTCTGACACCACTTGACTTGCCCAAATTTTTATCTGTTTGGAAAGGACTATAAATGCTAACCAAGGATTCCCTCATTCTCCTTTCTTTCTGAATAGCTGGGCTTGTGTACAAGATGCCTTATTGTACACAAATGACACATGTATCCATGACATATTGTATCCAAAACCTCAAAGCACCTTTTCAATTTAGTAAATGAAAATCAGTAATAACAGAGGGATGCAAACAATTCTGAAGTAGTTCTACTTCCATAACATTAATACCTTGAGAGACTGCAGTCTTTGTTCTACATTTCTTGCTGAACTTTTACAGGGGGCTGAACTTTATCTTTTACAGGGGGCTCTCTAAATAGGTGTAGCTTTATTTTCCTTCTTTTTTTTTTTTTTTTGGTGTCCATTTATGAACACTTTAAAAGTAATGCAGAATGTTCAGGCACATTATTTAGGTATGTTAAGGCAATTGATGAATGGAAGAAGTGACTACAATACCAAATTTTTTAATGCTTTTCCCAGTTCCAATCAGAAGAAAAGTAAGAAGAGGAAAGAAGGAGGCACTGTGTGTAACAATGAACAAAGAACAATGCCTATTAGCACTTTATATCTCTTTGAATTCTGTTCCTTTCAGCCAGGTGCTTCAGTTTGAAGGTAATGCAGAAAATACTGAAGAAAACATCTTAAAAAAGAAAAGAAATCAAAACTGAAGTTTAATGCCATACAACATCTTACTGGTTAGGTATGTAATTTTGACAATATTTATCATAGTGAAAAACTTTCATAGCAATGACATAGAGGTTCTGAGTAGTGATGTTTTGTTCAACTGCTGGTGCAGATGAACCACTATAAATAACCAATCTAATGTGAGGACATCAGGAAATACGACACTCCTAGTTTTGTTCAGAGTCAATTGGAACAGATTAAAAGTGCAGAGAAGTTTTTTGGAAATCCAAGTTCTCTTTCCCAGTTGTACTACACATGAAATGAGAGACTAATCATCAGTAAGAAATCTCAGCAGTTCTGCTGTATTGGTGTACGGTGCTTGATCTCTATCTGGTCCTATAACAGCCCAAGAGACGGCAAAGCAATCCCCCTGCCAAGCACAAGATCAAGAATGATCAAAACTGCATAACGTCCCCCTGTTTATTCAATTGTTGCTGCCATTCTGGAGTTTTTCCTGGATTTGTCATCATTGTCCTTGCTGTCAGTCCAAATCAATTGTAAATTCAGCTGTTTTCTAGCCAAGGGTCTGTGAAGTGAGGTGTAGAGGAAGTGCAGTGAAGTCTCAAGATGTGATATGTTTATATGCAAATTATGAGTCACGGTGAGTATGAAGAGGTCAAACTGTTAAGAGAGGCGATTAATGATTAGTTAGTTCAATAAAGCATTGCCATAGAATGTGAAAATTTGCTGTACTGTTTTTAGGTCCCCAACAAAACCACACGTGCAGTAAAACAATAAATCTTGTTCTTATTTTCATTCAGCCTCATCCAGTGAGAACTGGCCCAACACCAACAAGTGGTTCCCTTTATCTGAGGTACTAAATCTGTAGCTCAGTGTTTGTTGCCAGTAAGTACAAGGTAGTCCTTAGTGATCCATTTGGCAAAGCATTTAGGCATCTGGCCTGCTTTGGAATACACTAAGACTGACAGGTTTCTGTTCAGTTCTTTCTACTAGTGGCACCAACAGCTGCATCAGAGGGAGGAACTCTATAACTAAGAAGTCAGGAAAGAGAGAAAGACTCCTCGCACTCTCTCGCCAGGTGTACCAGGCCATTCTCCGAGCCAAAATGTTTTGTGTTGCAGCATATTTTTAAATTTTTGCTGATTAAACCTATTTTGCTTCTCCATTAAAACATTTGCTTCCCTGAGGATCTATCTAAACTGCTCACTTTATTCTTTGCTTCTCATGGAAGCAGACACCGTTTGCATGGATATGTTCTTATCTCCAAGTGGTTCCACTATGGACAGGGGCATGAAGTTAAGTTCTAGAGGAAGTCTAGCTATGTCTAGAAGCTAAAGTTATCTAGGAGAAATGAGTTTTACAGGCATGTCTGTCTGTTGTAAAATAATGTGTTCTTGCGCATTAATTTCAAGTGTGTTCTTTTCTGGAATATCTCTTTTTTCTTCAGTTCCAGACAAAATAGGAAAAAACATTCTTCATTTTCAAAGTATTTATCATGGTATTTCTCTTAATTTCATCTCTGATATGAAGAACTATGGTTTTTATGGTTATATATCACAGCTGTTGGAAAACCAGAAGAAATTCTTAAATAGAAACAAATAACTTTGAAATAGAAAAAAAAAATGCTGATGTTGATTTTTGTCACATAGTGTGAGTTAAGACCTCTATGTGGAAGAAGAAAATGATGATTTCACCTTTACAAAACTTTTCCACAGTTCTTTAGGTTTGGAAGGCCCAAACCTGTTAGTTTTGCAGTTTAACAGCTGTGAAAATCCAGGAACAGAGGTTCGTGGGCTTTATCACCATGGGGAGGACTCTGTGATCTTTGTTGTGCAATGCTATGTGTGCAGGGCCCATGCTGTGCCCTTCAGCTAGCTGGAGCTCAGTGTTCCTGTATGGATTTAATTCCTGGGACGTTTTTGAGATTCAGCAAAAGGAAATTGCAGTAAGTTTGAGCAAACAGCAGTATATTTGGCATAACAGCAACAGAAGGATTAGACTGAGTGGTTTCTTAGCAAAATCCATGTCCAAAATATAGCAGCATTTGCCTTTCACAGCACATTTCAGAACTCTTGCTGAAGTGGTTTACTAATCATCCAGCTTTGGATCATCCTGTAAAGGTTTATCAAACTTAAGAGGATGGTTTCACCTGCACCAGTTTGGACTTTGTTTGAAATGTTTTTGCCTTGTTATATTTTAGGTACAGCAATAATTAGCATAGCACTTTATACATGCCATGAATACAGGAAAGTAATAGCTTATGCAAGATTTCTTAATCATCTAAAAAAAACCCAAACCTTTTCTAATTTACTTACAGCTCTCTGGATAACATCAGATTAGATTAGGCACGTTTACAATCCAGCTGGAATGTGTGATTGGCAAGCCAAGATCCTGGATGTAAATACGAAACAGAAACTTCAGAATTAAGATGAGATGATATTTATATTTTTACTACTCAACCATCTAAATTTATTCTTGGGAAAAGTTTAGACACAAAATTACATCCTTGATGGTTTTGGTCAGTTACTGCAGAAGCATGCATATGTCTCTTTATGGAATACTGAAATACATCTATGGGATAGCACTCAGAGTATTTTGTAGCATTGTTGCCCCAAGATATTCTTAATATCCTTTTTTCTTCTTCCAATATTGCTGACTTAGATGGAGTGGTGAAGAAATATTTTACCCTGGAGTGTTGGGAAGAGCAAGTGTTAAGCCATGTAAAACACAGCTAATTTTGTAAAAGAGTGACCCTAATTAACACAGGAAGTTACAAAATGGCCCACATGCCACCATCAATAAGATTAGTTTTGTGCACATAAATCCCAGTGAAAGTTCTTTAATGTCAAATTGTCTTCTTAATTGAAATGTGTTTGGTTGTGAGAGAGAGATGGGGTGACACTGACTCAAATGGCTTCTCTTAAGGTTTAACAGGTGTGTAGCAAACTTGAAATGCATACAGGGATTAAATAGGAAAAGATATTTATATCATTGAAAGCACATGACAATCCAGTGGGTTTGGGCTCTTTCTTGGGCTTTCTTTTCTTCATTTTAATATGTGCCTGGATGTGGGGGAAGACAGAGAGACCATCTTTTCTTTCCTGTGTGGAGAACCCTCTGAAGCAAGAAGCACCGCTCTTGGTCTGCAGCAAGGCTGCCTCCCACAGGCCCTATGGAAGCTGTCCTGCCTTCCTGGGCTCTGGAAAGGCTGCCAGTGCCAGTCAGTATGAAATTCATCCTGATTTGCTCCAAAAACCTGCCTGCAGGATTGCTAGTGGAGCTACTGGGGAGACAGCTTCATGAGCCTGCTTGGCCTCTAAATTAACAAAATGAATTTAAGCTCCAATTTCATTTATGTAGTTATGAAAGATACTGAAACTGGGTTTTTTGTTGTTGTTTGTTTGTTTTGGTTTCTTTTTTTTCTTAATTAAAGGACCGTATGAATTGGGGCAGAAACTACAGTGATGTGTAAAAATAATACTTATGTCTCGCACTTTTATGGCATGGCTGATTTCTGATCATGTTTTCTATTGAATATTTTATTTGGAGCAACACATAAATTGAGCAGTGCTGTTCCCAGTTGTGTGAGCTTTATGATTTGATACACACTTTTAATTATAATTTCTTTTCCTTTGATCATGCCAGCATAAGCCCATGTGAACTTAACTCCAAATCACGCTGGAGGCTGTGAACACAAAGAATATTGTCTCTATTTTAATTTTGCATTTTGATTACTTCTGTGCCTTGAATTAATTGGTTTAGTTGATGAATTGGAAAGATAAATGTTTTGTGGATAACTAGGCTTTGCAACCAATGGCCAATACTTAAATTAAAAAAACCCAAAAACCTAACAAAACCCCCAAAACATGTTATAGGTTGCTTGAAATTGTCACAGATTTTTCTTTTGATCACCTTCTTCTGCTGGACAACAAAATATGGCAGATGTCTGATGTGTCTAGTTGGTTAGCTGGGTTTTGTTCTCCTGTGCTCATGAGTAAAGACAGGTTAGGTCACAAGTTATTTGTTTGCATGTATTTTGTGCAGATGGCAGAAAGGAGCTTATGTTTTTCTTGGAGCTTTAGGGATTGGAGAGTTTTTCACCCCAAGTCCTTTAGCCTGTGACATAGTTTCCTCTGTGATATTTATGCCCTCCCTGATATCCTGTTTCAGATCTTTATTGGCAGGAGATCACAAAGGAGGAGGTTATTGCAGGAAGATCTTTCTCAGCTGAATATCTCTAGAGAAGGAGAGAAATCCAGGAATGTGAATGAATGTAGAGAGGCATTGCCTGCCTCTGCTGTTTAGGACCTGCCAGAAGAGGTTGGGCCTTTGCTGCAGTTTGGGACGAAATACTTGTGGCAGCGAGATACCATGAGAGCCTAGGACACACAACGGAGTTCAGCTGTATTTCAACAGCAAGTTGCCTCAGAGTAAAAGGTGGCCTTTTGGTCACATGTGTGGTTTAAGACTGCACATGGGTTTGGAGCCTGTGTGCTCCAAATGCAGAGACTGCACCTCCTGTTTTTGCTTTGCTACACCCTCAGCCCTCCCTTTCCAAGCAGACTGTTGTTTTTATTAGGCTTTTGCTTGAGAAAGGAAACAGGATTATTGGACAGTGCCTTGGCTGTAAAGAACCATTTTTCAGTTTTTGTTCCATTATTACAACTGTTTACATTAATTGAAGTTTTAATAAAAGCCCAAGCAATTCACTCAGTAGGTGCTCTCTCAGGCTAGGCACAGTCTGAGATCATCACAGCTTTCACAGGCAATTCTGCAGCTTTTTTATTTTTTCCCTGCTGCTCTGTTTTACTTTGTTTTCTACAGGTGCTCAGGAGAGAAATAATTGTGTGCTTTCTTTCACATTTACCTTGTTTGTGAATGGACTGTACCCCCTTCTGATCATTCCAGCACTTCTGTGGTCAGTCTCTCCTCAGACCATTGTGGTGAGAGTAGTGTAATGTGCTTTTCTAACTGCTGGCTCACTGATTGCTTGTTGTAGTCTATTTTCTCTTTCCTGCTATTCATTCCACCCATAATTCCATTGAATTTTCCAGCTCCCCTTTATAAATTAGATGTTGACCAATGCAGACCGAAACCCTTTTTTCTTTTGCCCTGTGAGACTTTGAGCACTAATCAATGTAAGAGACTTGACAGGTGTTTTCTTTCTAAGTGCTCCTTCCTACTAGGGCATCACACAATAGCCATTAGACAAAGTGTCATATTCCCTTTTCTCCCTTTTTGGGGGGAAGGAGAAACAAAAGTGAGGCATGGGCAGGTATCTGGAATTCTCAGGAAAACAAAGTGGTCCCTAGGGCTCAAGACCTTTGCCAGCATTTGGCCACAGAAGTTTGCACCTTCCTGAGCCCTATATTTCTTTCATTCTCTGCCCAAAGATTCCCTGAAGATTTCTGAAGGATCTGGATCTGTGTGTGAGCTTCCTGGCCCTGCAGCAAACCTTTAGGGTGTCCCCAAGTCTGCATTCCCATTACTTATCAGATACCAGTCACTTTTTAGTTACCCCCTATATCAGTCTCAGAAAGCTCAGTGCCACCATTTCAGTGTCCCTAATTGTTTTTTTACGTATTTAGCTGAGCTACCTTGTCCCTGGGGATATCAGCAGACTCAAAGGATGTGCTTCAACACTGAAGCTGCCAAATACTGAGAGATGGTAGGCAGGAACAGTCTTGTAACAGCCCTGATGCTGACAGCATATGAAATAATACGACTTAATGAAAATTATTATCCTTCTTTAATAGTATTTTCATATAGCAGTGAGACCTGAAGATAGCTTTCTCAAAAACGAGGGCGACTTTTATGACCAAGATCTTCTTTCATGTGCATTTACTTCCATTAATTTTTCTAAAAGAAAAAAAAAGTGAAATAAACACTAATGAGACTTTATTAGTCCCAGGTACCAAAGGTTTGGTCTGCACCCAGTTTTTCTCCTGGCACAAAAGGTTTTCCTGGGTATGATTTTTTAATCTTCTCCTCCAACTCAGTTATTCCTGGTGAAACATTATTTGAATGAAATTGCACTGGTATAATTCAATTTACTTCTCATCTTGTAATTAGTCTACAACAGTACTGTGATTGCATCAATACTCAGAAACGTGAATAAAGCAATTTTTCTATGCACAAGCAGGCTTAAAACATACATTTCCCCTAACATTTAATATCATTGAAGACTCGGTGCCTTGAGAATATTAAAGGAAGCTAGCTTAATTATTTTGCCTATGACATAGTCCTACTCTCTTTCTTTGTATGCCATGAAAAAGGCCAGCTGATGTTAATAAAATCCTTCTATGGCAGCTTTTAAATTGCCTTTTTTTCCTTTTCCACTTCAAGTCCTGAATATTTGAAAAACTTTTAGTTCCTCTAAACCAAATTCCAGTAAATGCCACTCTAAGGAGCTGAGCTTCTTCACTGCTATAAAAAAAAAAAAAATACTATTGTAGTGGTAAAAGTGAGTGAAATAATTTGAATTTTACAAATATACCCCAAACTTTCTATTTTCTGGTAAAAAATGATATTTTTTTGTGGATCACGTTTTTACTTAGTGGTTATATGCAGACAGAGAGGCTCATGAGAAATGAATTTTCTGCACATCAAGGTTATGCCTGAATGATGTTTTATGCATTCAGGGAGTATTTGAAATCGGGGGTTATCTGAATTATGACCTTAGTGCAACACTGACAGCAGCAGTTTTTTAACAGAACTGACCATGGACTTAATTTATTCTTTTTTAGAGAATAATTGAGGCTCTTTTTGAACAAGCTAATTTGCATTCCTCTCTCTTCCCCCAGGATTTATGCCCCGTGAACATTTTGGTCAATAGATATCCAGTATTGTCTTCACAGTGTAAATGTGGGAGCTTGCAAGACTGGGGGAGGTTCAGGTGGTCACAGGATGTCTGTACTGAAGGTAGGAAAGGAAGCAGGCTTTTCTGGTCTCTGTGAACACATATTCTTGCTCATAAAATCCTCCTTTCCAGGGATATTGTCATCTATCATATAGTTTAGCATGTTTGGATGCAATACTAGAGATTTTAACATTAGTATTATGTATAACTATTCTCATAGCAAATCTTGCAGAGTTTTAAAATAAAAGAAATACATTCTGATATGCAACAGAGTAAGCAAGTGGACAGGTGGATAAAATAAGGTTTCATGCAGATCCTTTCAAATGTTTCTTTAGGGTGATTTTCAATAATATGGGGCCTGTATTTTCTTTCCTTTGCTTCTCATTTCTGATTTATACTGGTATGGTTTCAGCTGCTGCTTGAAGCGGCATACAGATCTGTAGGTCTTTGCTCTCTGTAGGTCAAAGCTGCGGCTTTGCTTTCCATTTCTGTTGAATAAAACACTTCAAGAGGCCTATGGTTCAGAGAAAGAGTGCACAGCCAAAAAGAGCTACAGTGTAGGCTAGTTTTTTTAAATCATTATTATTTTTTGTTTGTTTATTTGCTTTGTTTTTTCTTTTTCAAATGCAGCTTTTGGTCATGTGCCTAATCTGTGTCTTCATGCTGCACCTTGTGAGCTGATAACTCACCCCTGCACCAGTTCCCCTCCCACACACTTCTGCACTCCTGCTCCTCCATTGCTCCACCTGGCAATGTTCCCTGCAAGCAAAATTGATAACTATCTAACACAAAGGAGAAGGGAATATTATTGTTTAGCGAAGGTGGCTTATTGAATATATCGTGGTGTCATGAACTTTCAGTCTCTGATGCTGGATTTTTGGAGCATATGGGAAAAGCAGCATAGCAACATAGCTGCTACTCCTAATTATATAGTATAAATGTCAAGCTTGTTCAAAATTCAAGGATTATACAGTGCCAGAAGAAACTCTCTCTCTTCTGAAGCTTTTTGGCAAGACGGTCTGAAGGAAGAAGCACTAACTGTGATCTCATCATCCTATTTCTCAAACAGTAGGGAGATGGACAGAAAAAGGCATTTTTACAATGTTTCTGCCAAAGGACGTGATAATTTTTTGCTTTCAGCTCTGAAAAACATCCAAGATACACAATATTTCAACTATATTCAAATTTAAATATTAAGTTTAGAAAAGCTGACAAATACTGATTGGATGTTTAAGCATTAAAAATGTTATAAAGCACATTCAGATTCACAGATGGGTGTAACCAGCTGACATTTTGGTTGTTGTAATGTAAAAAAAGAAAAAAGATAGAAATTATTCTCTGAGGATTTAGCAAATAGTTATAAATTACTGCTGGAAATATCTAATAGCTATTACTCTTTTAATTTTACTATAATTCCTAATCAAACAACAGTATACAATACCTATAGTAAAAAGCCATTGAAGGATATTATTAGACACAAATTAGTGTGTTAGAAAGGAAATAGTCTCACTTCTATTGCACAGCAAAGAATTGAAAGTGATGTCCATGCCAGTTATTTGGTAAATGTTTGGCAAAGCTGATCACCTCTTAAGCGAGCTCTTGGAGAACTTCAGAACTGCTTCTCGTTGAATAGATAATAAATGAAAAGACAGGTAAGTGTTTGTGTTGATCAACATTGATTCTGAACAGCTTTTAAACTATTCATAATCTGCTTAGTCATTTCCAAAGTGACTGCTTATAGTGACAAATCCTATGGATGCACTAAGAAACATGTTTGTTTGGGGTTTTTTTTTAATACTTCAGATGGTATCATTGTAAGATATTTTAATAGACTCTTTCATGCAGCTATACATAAAAAAATTAACCTACAAAAACATTTTACAGAAAGCCCTCCAGAATTTTCGGGGACTTAAATAATATTTTTCATTATATATAAATGGTTAAGGAAATTCCTACAGGACCTTTTAAATTTATTACCCAATATGGCATGATTTAAAACCAGAAAAGCATATAAGTCAAATTTCTGAATTGGCCAAGTGGCAGAGAGCACACATATGATGTATTTAGAATTGGCAAAGCCTCATCTTGATGAAGAGTGCTGTAAATTACTTTTGATTAAAAAAAAAAATCAGCAGAGGAAGTGAAAAATCATTACTAGCGGAACAAGAGCAATAAAACATTAATGCTCTGTGTAAAGATTGATGGATAGTTCAGAAGTTGATTTGTAAAAGTCACTGGCACCACAGGGCATGAGTTTATTAAGAGGCAGAGTAAAAAATGAGATCATACTTTAATTAACAGAAATGAAAAATAAACAGTTCAATACTTGTAGGGTTTTTAAATGAAATTTTAGTTTGAGGGCAATAGTTTGTGAAAAAATCCTAGGATTTTGACCACTTGAAAGCCAACATCCTCAAACCCTGATTTGTCTGAGGAACTAAAGACACTTAATAATGGGTGGATATTTATGATAATTTAAATGTATATCTGCTGGGTTTGACTGGGATAGAGTTAGTTTTGTTTACAGTGGAGCTGTGTTTTGGATTTGTGTCGAATACAGAGTTGATAACACAGGGATGTTTCCATTACTCACAGAGCCAAGGCTTTTTTCTGCTCCTCACCCCATCAACGAGGAGGCTGGGAGGGCACAAGGAGCTGGGAGGGGACACAGCCTGGACAGCTGACCCCAGCTGACCCAAGGAATATTCCATGAGACATCGTGCTCAGCATATAAAGCTGGAGGAAGAAGAAGGAGAGGGAGGTGTTTGGAGTGGTGGCATTTTGTCTTGCCAAGTAACCACTGTACTGACGGAGCCCTGCTTTCCTGGGGATGGCTGAACACCTGCCTGCCCAGGGGGAATTGGTGAATTTATTCCTCATTTTGCTTTGCTTGCACTTGGGGCTTTTTCTTTATTAAACTGTCTTTATCTCTTTTACCTCTTAAATTGTCTTTATCTCCTCCTGTAATTTTCTCACCTTTCCAATTCTCTTCCTCATCTTACGAGGAGGAAGTGAGAAGCAACTGAGTGGTGCGTAATTGCTGACTGGGGCTAAACCATGACAATAAGAAAATGGATATGAAATCAATGTATTTTCTTGCACCCCTTTTATTCCTATATGATTTTTCATATACTAATGCGTATTAGGTGTAGTACCTTACAGGAATAAATAAATTGTCAGCTCTAGAGTGGGAGGAGCTATGACTTGTGCAAAGACAGAGAGGAAAATAAGGGCCCCAGATCTGGAAATTGTTTGCTATGGTCATGCCTTCACATCTATTTCTACACAGGTACCCTAAAAATTCTGCTACCTCATTGAGGGTCCTGACCGCCCCTGTGTTACATAAACTGGCAACAGATTTATCTGTTCAAGAAAGATGTAAAAGGCCCAACAATTACAGTGAAAAAATTTGGCTAAAAGTTAGTGATCAGTTGACTGGACCTTCATGGTCTCAGAAACAGCCATCATGTGTTTGACACTAATTGTATTTGACATCCAAGCTGAAAATTCAGAGTAGAAAGCCCAAGGATCTCAGAGGCATAAAATATCTTCTATTTTGAGAGATGAGTCACACAGATAAGAAAGTACAGAGATGCTGGAGACTACATGTATTTCTGTGTACTCTTTCCACTGTTGATCTAGAATAGGAAACTTTCTTGATAAAAGTTCATGTACAAAATTATACCCTTGGAAGCTGCCAAACTGACAGTCTTCATACCACTGGCAGAGGTAACATGCATTTCTTATTCTATCAAGCCAATATGCCTATATTTAACTGTTCTAAAAGCACTAAAATACAGTGTAAAGAAGATATTTTATCCTCTTGCTCATTTATGGTTTACTGCAAGATGCTGAGCTTTTCTGAGAGCTGAAGGGAGTCTTTAACTCACACTAATTTTGCTCAAAATTTGTTGTAAATAGTTCACAAGCATGTCTGCCATTCTGTGGAGACAAACTGACTCCTTTGCTTCTCCTCATATTTCATGAAATAATTCAGGATTATAAAATAACTTGATGTATCTTTTAAACAGAGGCTTCCAGGTATCTAATTGTTTAGTTAACTTCTCTCTCAGTAGGCTTATTTTGTGTTTGTGAGATTAGATTTCATCAAGAAGTAGGGCTAAATCTAAAAACGACTTTCAGTGCCTGGTAGAGAAAAAAAAATCCCTTAGCCTTGGAAACACATCGGATTCAGAAGCCAGTTCCCTCTTTGGCCTAAGAAGGAGTAGAAATTATCTCTCTTTTCTAAGAATGCATGACAAGACTATCTCTGCCTGTCATATATATGATAATTATATTTGAATAATTCAGTTCATATTTCAATAGTATTTACAGCTCTTATTGTTGGGGGGGGAGGATATGTGTTTATACTGAGGGGTATTCATTATTGTAATTTATCTCCCAAAGGTCTTTATATTCAGTATACAACAAGTTTTTACAGCTTGTGGATTACAGGCTTCTCTTTCTAAAAAGCTAAATATTTAAAAAATAGAAGAGTATGATAAATGTCTGTCATGTTTATCAGACAGTAAACCAAACAAAATGAGACTTCAGGGAGACAGATAAAATGTTTTCCTAGAGAAAGAGTGCTCTTCTGGACTCTAAATGGTAGAAATATAAGAAACAAATTAGTGGGCTAACTCTAAAAATCAGCTTTCCTGGTGTGTCATAAATGAAACTTTGGTATAGTAATGAATACAGCAACCACATGGGTATAAAGTTTTCAAACCCTTTAATCAGTAGGGAAAATGTAGAAAAAGTTAATCTGGGGCAATACAGTGCTCTTGTGTAGTAAAAAAGTTAATACACAACTATTTTTTTTTTTTTTTGCTCATAACAGTAGTTGTAAGACAGAGACAGTTGCATTGCTATCGTTAACATGATTGTCTGAACATCCAGGGGAGACAAAGCTTGTAGGGAGGGTGTTCTTGAACCTCTCTTCTTGGACCTGTACCTCAGATGGACAGGTAACAAAAATGCACAAGGGCCCAGACTGTTTTTATTATACACTGGTATCCTTGCAGAACAAATGAAATAATGTTTATTGCATATGGCATTAATATCTTTTTCTTCACAGGCTTGCTCACCAGATTTACACTTGCAACAAAATGGGGACTCATAGAACATGCTTGATAGTTCCTCATTTTTCAGCTCCCACTCTGCTTGGGCTCATAATTTTTACTGGGTATTTTGCTTCCAATTTACAAAATCAGTCAATGGAAGAGTTTAAATGCTCTTCTCATGGAAGGAGCTAAGTAAAACTGTTTTTGCTACTTGTAACATTTTTTCTCTAAGAAATCCCACATCTTTAATGTTTTGCTAGTTCTTCACTGCTTATCACTTAGAATCATGGAATCATTTAGGTTTGAAAAGATTGAGTCCAACAATTAACCCAACACTGCCAACTTCACCACCAAAGTATGTCTCTAAGTGCCACATCTTTTCAATACCCCCACACATGCTGACTCAACCACTTCCCTCGGCAGCCTGTTCTAGTGCTGTCAATCCTTTCAGAGAAGAAATTTCTCATAATGTCCAACCTAAACCTTCCTTGGCACAACTTGGGGTCATATCCCCATGTCCTATTGCTTGTTGCTTGTGCCTTTGTGTCCCACTCATGGCAATCAGAGATCTGACTAAATTTTTATGGCTATTTTATTCAGGTAGGACAGATAGATAAGAAAAAAAAAAGAGAGTATAGTATAGCATCTGTTCTTTTAAGAAAATGGTGCCACCTTGGTGTTACTGACAGCTGTAAGCTTCTGTTTCCTTACAGGACTGACGGATAATATTGCAAAAAGAGATGACGAAGGGTCTATGCTGTCATATACCACAGCTTCCTGACCTGGGTGCTGGTTCTCTGATTGTACACGCTTGTGGATATGTTCATTTACTCCCCAGCTCTCTTCTGGAGGGAACTAATTAGTTCCCTTGGGCTCTGTCTGCATTTGTAATTCAGCGCACAAGAGTTGAACAGTCGGTCAAAACAGATGGCGCTGAGGATCCTCCTCTCTCTGTCATTTGTGTGATATCAGTATTGTGAAGGATGTCACGGGCTGCTGCCCTCCTGTGATCAGCTAGCTGGGGGTTCCTCTGACAGGAAAGCTTGCCTCTCTCTTCTCTGGCAAGGGGTTCTGTTGTGGTGTGCTCTGCTCTGATGTGCCATCAGGAGCAGTGGAATGCCACCATGGCCCCTGCCGTGGCTCCCAATAGAACCGTTCTAGGTCACAGCCTGACAGCATGGACACCAGGCAGGAGCTGTGCCTGGCACACCTGGTGGTCTGTGTGCACAACTAATTAAAGAGAATGGGGACAGAAAGAACTGAGAGAAGGACCCTATATTTAGTCTGAGAACAGGAAATCCCTACCTTTGAAGACTATGCAGAGTTTATCTGAATTGCTCTAATAAAAGACATGCTCTCTTCCTATAAACTTCTCATTGAAAGGAAGAACATCTTTTATGGGATACTGTAAAACTCATGCATCATAGATGAGTCAGAAGGTTGATTTTTAAAATCCTGTTCTCAAGGTCCCTGGGTTTTTCTGATATGCCCCTGTTTTTGCAGCCAGTCTTTTGCAAGTTTAACGATCTTATCTGTGGAGTAAACTTCTCTCTTCTCTGCTGGTTTTGCTCACTTAGGAGGGAACTCTTTGCCCATTCAGGAAGGACAGTGTGTCTTTAAAGAGCAGTATAGGAAATCCCCTGCAGCATGTTGTATGGCAAGATAAAGCTCCTTGGTAGTCATCCTTGCTGAAGGAACACCTTCTGTGTGCTTGACTTCCACCACCAACAGATATGCTCCCCAAACTGAGACAATTTGTATTCTATGATTCTGGGAGTGGAAGAAGTGTGGTGGTAAAAGTATTAATATTTAAGATTGAGAGGGCTGGCTAAGAAGCAACTTTGACTCAGAAAACATTCATTTCAACCAAAAGCTAGCAGTTTATGATTGTTTGCAGCTCCTCACTTTTGGGCTAAGCTCATAGTGGGTATGTCACTCCTAGAGGTTCCACCAAGAGACATCTCTCCATATGCTCATGTTATTTACTGCCTGAGTCCTCAGCAATGTGACAGTTAGCAAATGAATTCCAGAATTCATCCCTCCCAGGGATGGATACCTGGCTTTCCTAACACTGAAGTAATTTCTTTTCCTCTCCTGTTTTATTTTTTTTTTTTTTGAAAGAGTGTGGTATTGCATCCCCCTACCAGCCCCCACCAGGCCACATCATGATCTGAGACTTCTTTAAACAACCTTAAAACAGCCATTTGTGACCAACATAGGCTGGGTCTCTACAAACACTTTGGAGAGCACTGAGGAGCAGAGAAATATGCTGTCCTGGAGTTTTTAGTCAATCAAGCTTCTGTCTGATCTGCCCTAAATTGTACCTGTAAGTCACACTTTTAAGGTCCCCAGATTCTTCAGTGGAAGTTCAATGTCACCTTCTCAGGCAACAAAACTTGAGTTGACTGAGACACAGGGTCGAGGCTGTACACACATTTATGCAGCCCACACTAATAAGTGCTGCAAACACACAGCGCTTTCAGGCAGAAGCATTTTCAGAAATGATGTGGTCAGATACTCACAACCTTAATTTAATTTCTTTCCAGACATAAGCAGGAAGAAAAAGGCTGGAAGGATCTCAGGGAAAGCACTTGTAGAGCAGATAGAGATTCTTTCAGGACCATGCTATTTTTCAAAGAGACGCTTGGATGCTACACAAGTCCAGCATACCTGCTATGCCCTGAACATTAGCAACAATGAACGTCTTGCTATGAAAGCCAAAGAAAGCAGTGTCATGTAGGATAATAGTACAAAATGTGAGCCCATCTGTCTTTGTGATTAATGGAATGAGCCTCTTCCAGAGGATGAATGGAGGCAAAGAGACATTTCCAGGGTTTCTACTCAGTTTAGCATTGCACAGGGGTACAGAAAGGCTAAGAATTCACGTAGTTGTTGATATTACCTGGGAAATACCAGTAGAATGTGTTGGGTGATTGAACAGGAGATCTGATCCCTGTACGTTTTCCCATGAACTGAACTAAAAGGTAAAGGATCCACCAAGTCCAGCCGTGTCAAACTCTTTGAAGAGGAATCAGAGAAGAAAAATATTAGCAGCAAACAATATGACAAAATTTTCTGCAGAAAGTATGAGTCACTCAGTTTTCAGTTAAACAATTTAATTACAAAGAGTAAAATAAAACCATAATTTGCTTGGTCATCCATGAGGAGGCAGATGAGTAGTTTTTACAACTGGCCTATGTCTCAAATTATATTTATAAATTAATTGTACTCTGAATCCAGAAGACCCAGACCCACAAACCTGCCATGACTGTTCAATAATGGCTTACTCTAAAAACTGCTCCCACTTACAAATAAAGGAAAATTCTCAATCATTTTAATATGATCTTTTTTCAGTGATACTTAAATATTTTCCTCAAAGACCTCAATGGGAGTGAAGTACCTAGCTTTCTCTGGCCCTTTTAAAAAATGGTTTTATTTTGTTTATTGTGATACAGACCACCAGCAAGATGAAATCAGTGAATTCTATCCAGTGACAGTATTGATAGACCTTCTATTTGAGGATCTCTTTCAACATGTAGCACACGTACTCTAGGGACAAAACACATCCCAGTGCCCTCAAGGCTGAGTCACAAGCTCTCTTGCTTTACCATTCCCTGCTGAACACAAAACACATTATCAAAACCAAAGTTCTCCACCAACCAAATCTCTGATCCTGAGCCACAGGTGAAATTCTGAATTTATTAATATGCTTCTCTGGCACATGATCTTGAACAACTCTTTCTATGGCTTTAAGGAGACTTTTTAGTCTTTAACTATTTTAAGATAGTCTATCTTTTTTTGAAATAAGACATATTTGGCTTCATTTTGGTACCATGTTGTCATCTGTCTCTGAAACTTCCCTAGAAGCCTGTAGAGGAAATGTGTTCTCCATGGTGCTGTTAATTTGGGTACATGCTGAAGATGGTTTCCAGAATAGCACTGTCACTTACCTGCTGGGATGGCACTGGGGCCTCCCACGCTACTGTCTGGGGCTTGGAAACTTGCATCTCTCTTAAACATCTAGCTGCACTTTTCCAGCTCCCAGAGAGGGAACATCTATTCATAGTTATGGCAGTGTGACATTCTCCCATATTTGCCAGTAATAATTGCTCTCTTCAATGTTATGCCTTTTGGCCCTGTAGGAACCAATAGAAAAGCCTCTTTTTATGTAGATGTAATTATCTGCGATGCATTTTTTGGTCCCTCTTTCTTCATCATTTCTACCTTTTTAATTCCCTCCTTCACACATTATTTTCAGTCTGTGCTTTTGTTTTCCTTCTGCCCAATCTCGAAGAACATGAACTGTTTCTCATGAAAACGTTTCTGGTCTCCTCTCACAAATAAGAGACAAGTGTGAAGACAGGGCTATTGGGTCCACTTCATTGTCTTCAACAGTCCCCTGAAAGGTAACACTTGCCTCACAGTGACGTCAGTGATCTCTTCTGCTGAGACTGAAGAGTGTGTGTGTGTCTTGAAGAATCAGGTCTGCTGAGAGTTGTTGTATTTAATTGGGATGAGGCAGGGTGTGGATGGCAGAAATGGGAGAGTTTTACCTAAATGTAGAAGTGTTTTCAATTTCCTTCCTTGCTGAAATTTCTTATTTTCTTCCCTCCAGAGACTGCAGTCTTTTCCTGCCTGAAAACAAAAGCTAATTTGTGAAAGATGGGAGTAAAGTTGGCTTGGAAAGCCTAACTCATCAATGGCATAAAAATTGCTTTAAGATCAGGACAGCAGTGCTAGATATCTGTTGTTTCTCTGACAGCTCATGATGACGGTACAGGAAAATTTTGATCCAGCCTTGAAGCATACCTAGTCACTATTAAGCTGTCTTTTATCTCTGTGGTAAGAAAAATATGGTTAATTTTTTTTTTTTTGGAAGGAGAGAGGAAAAAAATTGTCCCTCTAGAAATCCTGCAGAAGGTGTATGTCATTTAAATGTCTTTTAAGCTTCAGTTTGAAAACTTCTGGAGCTCTACACAGTAATTACATCCATTGAGGAAGTGCACACATTCTGCTACTCACGCTAATTACTGATAAGGAAAAGGCAGGAAGGCTCAACGATGAAATGTTTCAGGCACTTGTCTTTCTTCTACTAAGCCAATTTCTGCAAAGCTGGCAGCAGCTAGGAAGAATGCCTTCTGTAATCATCCCTCCTCAGTGCAATTTTAAAATTTCTTTCCATCAAAAAAGCCAAGGTAGCAGCTCATGTTGCGTCAAAATGGGCTTCACATGCTTCGTGCGCTGCAGGCAGGCAGTTCAGCAAGAGGCCATGCAGATGAGTAGAAGAAGGGAAATTTTGCCTCATTTCTTCATCTCTGCTACTCAGTATTAGGGAATAAATGTTGTTACAAACATGGGGAGAGGGAAGGAGCAACAGCTTAGCTAAATCATGAGTGTGAGCCCTAGAACTCAGTTTGTCATTTTAACTCTGATAGTCAGAATTGCCAGTTCCTCTTCAGTCATGTAATACTTGGCAGTCAGACAGGGAGAAAGGGAGGAATAAATTCCAGCATATTTCCTGCTTCCTAGATGTCTCTAGCTCTTGTGGTAACTGTAAATTTTGTAAATGAGATGGATTAAACCTTAGAGTAGATGAGTAAAAGTGGAACTCAAATTTAATTTTTTCAAAATTAAGGATTTTTAAATAGGATTTTTGTATCTGAAAGTAGCAATATTGTCTGTTAAGAGTCAAACTCAAATTCTGGCAGAAGGCAACTGGTTCCATCTGAGATTACAGCGACTGTATCAGATAAAACAAAATCTTATAAATGTGTCCTTTGTTTAGGAAATGTATTCTGATACAACTTCCTGCTGTCGAAATGAGTTCAATTTCCCTAACTTTACCTGACATTATTTTAGACTTAATTAACAAAAAGCTGGGACAAAGAGTCAGGCTGAAATTAGACAATTTACATCTTGTATGTTAAATTGACATGCCTAAAAATATTTTAGAATCTAGGCACCCTTAATGTTTGCAGAGCAGTGACCAAATGTCAGAGTCCTGTGTAGATTTTACAAGGTTTTAGAATTCATTTAAAAAGAAGGCTAAATGTCCCTCTGGGAATGAAACAGTAATTTATGTCCTCTTGAGCTGCAGTACCAGAAGTACAAAACATTTACAGAGATTTTATTAGAATTCAGCATTAACACTGGTGATGCTTTGGAGACTTTGAGGTAATTTTAATTTATGACTCTTGATTTTTGCTTGGAAATGTTAGGTAGAAACAGTTCTCTTCTTGTCCCTTATGACTTCCTCAGTAACTCTATCAAGGGATGAGTAGGTCAATCCTTTCTAATTTGAAGTCTCATTTGAAAAAATGAGAAAAAGAATAAGCACATGATACAGAGAAACTGCTTTATTTACCACAAACGTTCAGATTTTGACAGTTGTATTTAAGATCAACATTCATGTGGATATTTAGCTCATGTTATTTTTTTCTCCCAAAACTGACTGAAAAGCTTATGAAATCTAAAAATGAAATTTTAAATTTAAAAAAGAAGCACAAGCACAGTGGGGATCTCTGGGAGGTACTTTACTATTTATGAAAACTCACAGATTCTGAACAAAAATCCCTTCCATCTTTGTGAAAAAAGTATTCAGATGTTGCATTTTAATATAAAGATCTGTACTGGCTGGGTGGCTGTCTGGCTAGGGTGAGGAGGTGGAACAGTGTATTGCCTCCCTCCCTCCGTCCTCAGATGTGGTACATGCAACTGGAAGCAAGTATTTACCTGCAGCCTTGTGAGTCTCTCATGGACTGAAAGCAATTCCTTCAGGATTTTGTTTGTGCATCCCTGTATAGTCTGTTCTTTCCTTTCTAACGAGCTGGTGATCCATTTTCATCTTGTGATCTACAATAACCCCCAAGAGTTTTCCACTAGAACATTTGCAGAGCAAGTTGTTGCCCAAGTTTTTATGCAGTGGATTTGTTTGTGCTTAAGTAAAAGTATTGAATTCTAAGCTTGATTTCTAGGATACTGAAATTCAACCTGGTTTGGGAGTGAGTGTGTTTAGCTTTAGTGTTTTCTTAGAAGGAGGTGAGGCAAGTACTCTTGTCCTTGTCACTGTTGGAAAAAATGAAATGTATCCTGACTTCAGAGTAAGGCTTGAGAACTCAGGATAATAAAATGAAACTAAGAAATTGGCACAGAATGCAAGATGGTGCTTGACCTGCTAATCTCTGAACATACAGGGAGTTATAACACTGAAATGTACTGTGAAACCTAAACATATCATGCTAGGTTAGCAGTGCAAAGAAAGGCCAGACCATGGAGAGCTATATAGCAAACAGATGATACATATAGAATGATTAAAGAGAAGGTAATGTGGTATTGATCTTTAAAAGCATTGTCCAATAAATCTAACTCAATCTCTCCTAAAATAAAGGAATAAATATTAAGGAGAGCAAAAATCTGGTGTGTCATGGTAACAGACCAAGAAGCAATAAGCATCATGAGCTGATGATAGAGGAAAAATCATGTCAAATAAAATTGATTAATATTTTGCAGATTGAATTACAGATGGTTGAAGTGGAACAGATGTAATTTGTATGGCTGTCAGATCCTGCTCCTATTTTTACAGATGAAAGTTGTGACTGATTGTTGACATCCATCGAGGAGATTTTGCTGACTGAACTCAGAGAAGAGGGAATAACACATCCCTTGTGCTCCCTAAAGCAATATTTTCTTTGTAAATACGCATTCAAACACTGCTATGCATGTTTGCACAGTGAGGTAAATTTATACGCCACAGAAAGTGGATAAATGTATAGATCTTTGGTTCTGGGGGAAGAAGGAAATGAGCTGTGGATAATACTGCAAGCTTGTTTTGAATTGAAAACAAGATGGTCTAAATGGGAAGTTCCAAAATGGCAGTTTTTTTCCCTGAGAGGACACAGTGCACTTGAGGAGCTTGTACCACATGTTTTATGGTCTGGAGTGTGGTGTGAGGAGAATGCCAGGAGTGGTGGAGAATGTAATCCATGGTGGGGTAATGCCAGAGGATTGCAAAAGCTGGAGGGAGACAAAACTTCATTCATCCTGCAGGAAGTGGTCCTTAGGAATGAACTTCCCTCAAAGTAGTCCCTAATTTTGAAGTGCAATAGCTGGAACACCTCAGGACAGAGCTATGGGATGAAACTGGAAACCGCTCTCAGTGTCACTTCCAGCCCTTGCTGTTCGGCAGCAGAGACACATCCTGAATCATAGAGTAATCCAAGACAATTTACTGAAAGAACTTGTTCCATGCTCACAGTTCTGAAGTGCAAGTAGTTTCCTCTTCACAGTGGGAATTAAGACTCCCAGACAATGTCTAAACTGCTGATAAAGTACGTACTCAGATTATGAAGAATAATGCGCCAAGTAGCGACAGGACAGTAATATTGTAGAAACTGATCTGATTAAAGTACGAGTATGGCTACAAAGAGAAAATTCCTTGATCTAAAAGTGGTTTTGTAATGCCAAGAAACACCAGGATTATTTTGAACTTGGTTTGGAAAATGCTGGATTTCAATTGCAGATTCCAGTGGAATATGGGAGAGCTATCAGTGTATAAACACAGGCCTTGAAGTATCATTTTGGCTTGCTGACTTCCCATGTTGCTGCTGCCAGCCCTGGCAAAGGGTTCTCTCTACAAAATGGAAACAGAAAGGCTGATAAGCTTCAAAGTTATGATGTTAATACAAAGGAATAAAATAATTGGAATTTAATAGAGTCTACAGCATAGGGGTAGTTTACTCAATGTGCAGTGTGACAAATAGTGAGGAAAATGTAGTAGGACAGGAAAGCACATAGCTGTTGCCATGTAGCTGGAAGGAGATGCTTGATTGCTATATTACTGCTTGCCCTGAGAATATTGCTAATTTGATGTTTACACATCAAGAAGCAATATTTTGGTACAAATGCAATTAGGTGGCAGGAATCTTCTTCTTAGTCATCTCTGCTCTACTCTAAATGTCTTTTTTCTCAGTCAGGCACCTGAATTTTCACATCATAGTGATTAGAAAAGCTAAGTTTTAACACAATAACTCTTTAACTCAGAGGACTATGTAGCCTTTGTTTCTCACTGCTGGAAACTCAGGAGCATACAGACCTGCAGACCTGCTGCTAGGAGGAGAAACAAACATATGCTGTGGGTGAAGGAAATGGAGAGCTAACGAGGCTTTTGTCAGACGCCTTTCCTTGCTTGTTGTGCAGCTCCCTTTCTCCAGCTTGTTGTTTAGCCTACAAGCCTCAGGGAAACAGATTGTCACAATCCAAGTTTTTACAGTACCTTGCTGATCATGGGAGCCTTACATTACAGAGTATTTGCTTTACTGATGACTCAAGTATACTGGCATTTGCCTTCTGTGCAGCTTTTCCCTCCTTGTCTCCAGCACCAACATAAGCCTAAGAAGAGAGGTTAGGTTTTTCCCAGAGAACAGGGAATCCTCGGAGTAGCACTGTCTATGCAAGCCACAAGGGATGCCAATATGTCTTATCAATGTGCCATGTGGCAGTGAATGTGGTAAAAACCCCTACAAAGAGCATTTTAAGGAACTCAGTATTTTCACCCCTGCTCAGGAAAAGCACTTATTGAACTCAACTGGAGCAAAGACGAGGAGAATGTGCTATTCTCCACTGCCCAGGCTGAGAGGCAGTGATAGATGAAGGGAGAATAACAGTGAGAATAAATATCCATTCTCCACTCAGCTCTGGCAGTTGAGTTGTTTTCATGCTCAGAGGCAGCTTGCAGGACACCGATCAGTGGGTAGAGGAATTTGTGCATTAATTCTGCTTTTGTTCTTCTCTAGCTCAGCTCATCCTTTTCTTCACCCCATTTGAAAGGCACCGCTAGCAAAGATTTTGCTGTCTATTGCTGTAATCCTGAGAGAGTTTAGTTTAAATCCATTTAAATCTTGCCATCTGCCTTTTGCACAACAGAGTAAGAGTTAAAGTATTTTTCAGTGCTAAAAACAGGCAGAGTAGAATTGTAAAGGGAGTTCATGTGGAGCCTGGTTCTAAGTGGCTTCTTCCAGCTGTTGTAGCTGCTGAGAGTCTGACTCACTGCTCCTCCTTGATACATTTTGCCATCATTATTATGTCTTTCATGAATGAGTCCTTAAATGTCCTTTAAAATGAACAATACAGTTTTGTCATTGTTTGGCCAGTCAGAAGATAAGAAGATGAGATGCTGTACCACAGGGAACATTTATTTCCAGGCATTTTTATTGTAAGAAAATGCCTCAGTGAGGATAGCTTTGAATAATAGCCCTTACAGGAAAAAAAGGACATCTGTTCAGGCCTTGCACAAAGTGACATTAATATCAACTTAATGGACAAAACTTTCAACAGAAGACTATTAAGCTTTCCTGAAAAAATTAATGTTATGTAATTTTAATGGAGATCTGAAATAGGTGAGAATTAAAGAGAATATAAAAACTAGGTGTTCTGTGTAGTTTTACTTGAGTTGATATAAAATCCTCTCCTTCAGATGATCACATAAAGTGTAGTTTTCAAGCTGTCTTTAATGCTTTATATCAACTTCACTGTACTGAAGAAGAAGAGCTTTTAAATTATGACCTTAAGTGATGAATAAAAGTATCTACTGTCGCCTCTGTGAGACGTATACATCCAGCTGGATCAAGCAATCACCATAAAGACCACAGCTGAGAAGATCTAGTTGGGACCAAGTGGTTTTAGGACTTGTTCCCTATTAGCCGCATCCCATTATAAATTAACCTTGGATTACATCTGTGCTTTCTGGTTGTGATCTCTAATGAGTCTGCAGGTTGGGATTGGATGCAGGTGCTTAATTCCTGTCCCTGATTTGTGCCTGGTAAAATCAATTTGTGCATTGATTTTACTAGGAGGGCAGGGAAAGAGGTATACAGGATCTGGCTGCTCCAGCTCTCTGTTTGCTAAGGTAGGTGTCAGTTGTCTTCTTCTTCTTCACTTTGGAGCAATGCTTATTAATTTAGGTTCTCCTTTTTTCTGCTATATCACACCAAAGCTTCAATTTGTTGTTGTGGCTTTATTATACTGATGAGTACTTTTAAATGTTTTAATGACCATTGAGTGTTTGTTATCTCTTTGGAATTTCTTTGCAAATGAATCTCAATAGATTTGGAAAAGTTCTACAAAATCTGATTTTGTGTCTCTTTGGGTTGACACTGTATGTATCTTCACGTACACTTTTTATGGACTACCTAGTGTATTGCACACTGTGTAATTTAAGGAAGTAATTATTTCAGCTCTGTGTGCATATGTAAGTACATTATTGTTTCTTGTAAAAAATCTGAGAGAAAACATAAGTGTTTTGTTTAGAGTTGTTTTTTAAATTTAGGAAAGCTGGTTTTCACACAGAAAAAGAGAAGCTACTTGGCCCTGAACAAAAGATCGCTGTTTAGGTGGTTTATGTGGTATTCTTACTGTAGCTAATTGTGTCCCTGGGCTTTCAGTTTCAAAAATGAGCACTTATGTCTCTTTAAGTAGTTGCCATGGAAATCCTCACAGCATGGACCTCTTTGGTGAACACCTTATGGCAGATAAATTATGTCTTTTGTTTCCATAAACACATCAGAAACTGGAGTGAAAGGGGTTTGTGTGTCTTCAAAGCACAGGCACAAGAACTGATACTTGTTTGTTCTAGCATATGTTTCCTTACCTCATTTTAAATCAGATGAATCAATGTCAGATTCTAATAGCGTTTTTCTGTTATTTGAGAAGCAATACAGTGAATTGCATAAATCTCTTTTCAGCTCCTAGTCCCCCTAAAGATTTTCAGATTTTTTTTTGTTTTTTATACAAAGACTTTTTTATATAAGGCTTTTAGGAATACCAATATAGGAGGTACTCCTGGCATTTGAATACTTTCCTTTTCTCTGCTGCAGAATCTTCTTTGAGCAGGTGTGATTTTTGTGAGAACAGGGTGAAATAATAGAAAATATGCACAAATAACTTTTGTGATTTGTATTTTTTGGCTTTTTAATGATTAAAAAGCTAATTTTAGTTGAATTTCAAAATAATGGAATGAAAAAGAAATTTGTTTTCTGACTTTTTTTTTTTTTTTTTAGATGTTCTCATTGTTTTCCACTGCTGTCTTCTCCATGTATCTAGATGTTGAACATCAACATTGGAAAGCTGTTTCTTTATATTAGAATGTGGCCAATAATTTCTGGGGTTTTCGCTTTTCTGTAAAGACTAACTCTGCTGTAATAAGTGTGTTTAAAGGTCAAAATTGTGTCTTATTCAAGATAGTAAAACAAATTATTGGAGTGAAGTTATGACCTGCAGGTTAGCAGTGTCATATGTTGGAGTGTACCATGTGTTAAGCAACCTTCATGCGCTGATGCAGTCCCACCATCGTGTCACTCTTTAGCCACAATTCCTGTGTACACAGAGAGCCGAAGTGTCCTCTGCTGCAGTGCTATGAGATCAGGGTAATTCTATCAGCTACATATTTACCCAAGTACTGCTGAGAATAAAATTTGTCCCAGTATAGACATATAAGGAAATTTATAAAATGCGTTCACTGTAAAATGTTAATATATAAAAATGGAAAATAACATTTTAATGACCAAATGTACAGGCTGTACAGCATAATTAGTAACATGGGTTTTGAAAAATGTTTTCTACTGTTTCTGTTGCTTTTTTGCCTTGTTTTTAAGCAAGATGAATATTAGTAGCTTTCACAGAAAGTACTTTTTATTAGTCCTGCAGGACAAGGAACTTGTAGGCAACTGTTCATGTGTTCAATACAAACTGTATTTATCTCTGTCCAGTTCCCATCACACTGACATTGATGCCCTGGAAGTAGCATCTGTGACTAGTTTGGTGCCAGCTGCAGCAAAAGCCAGTCTCAAACACGGGTGGGCATGGCACTCATGGTGGGTTAAAGCAGACAGATGAGCAAGAACCAAAAAGAAGTTTGCTTTGCCACGGAACAGCTCCCCTCACAGTAGATAAAAGGAGTACTTCATTCTCCTGAGCTTTCAGTCTGTCTCTCCATTCACTGTGCTCCTTTTAAAATTGAGTCTGTTTAGCTTCCCCTGCCAGACACTCTGGCACAGTTCCTCAGGCACTTAAATATCATTGTGGATTTGGGCTTCTGAGCCTACATCTTATTTCCCTCTGAGGGGGAGGAAGATTTGCAAGTAGAGTTAATTTTGCTATAGAGGAAATAAATGCCATGAACCCATTCTATTAGATTAAAACTGATAATAAAGAGTAGCCTTTGTCCCTCCATGAAGACGGTCTGTGAGCTGCACAGCCCCACTGCCTGGGATGCTGTGAGAAGCCTAGTTATGTGGAGCATTTAGAGAGATTGGCTTCCAGTGAAGCCCAGGATAGCTCTTCCCTCTTGTCTGATCTGCTTTTTCTGTCCTCCAGCAGTATGTATGGAGTGGATCCAACCCACAGAGAGCACAGATGTAGCTGCTCCATAAAAGCTTCTGAAACATCCTGTGTCTGACATAAACAAAAATGACCTTTAGTATCTCTCTCTCTGACTGCCAGTAATGGGCTAGTCGTGTTACAAACCTCCAGGCACACGCGGTATGCTTGGCACAAACTTCACCAGTATGGGCAAGATACAACTAATTAGGACATAAAAATACTCTGAGGATAAAGATATACATATATATATATATACACACACACACACGCATATATGTGTATGTTTGTGTATAATGTGTGTGTGTATGTGCAGTATATAAATGATGCAACTGTGCAATGGCATTTGGGGTGATGCAGGATGCAGCAAGGCAACATTTGCATTATTGTAGTGTAGCTGCCTGATTCTGTTAACACATTGGCATAAATCAGGGCAGCTGCATCTATAATGGCAAAGATGGAAGTAGTGACAAATTGCTTTCAGTGAAGAACTGGATGTAAATTGCCTCTTTTATATCCAAAAAATGGAAGAAATGGCTTTAGACAGCTGAACATTGTCATCCATATTGGAAACAGAAGCCAGAATTGGTTCATTTTCATTTTAAACTCAAATTCTGATGGCATATGGCAATCTCATTCCAGTGCTCAAATAGATTTTTCTATCTTGGTTTAGAAGTAAGCTAAACTAGTATCTTTTGGTAGATAAATAATTAAATTCTCATCCTTTTCTGTGAAGGTTTTACTTGGTTTCATTCAGTATTTGCCATTTTCCTCTTGGAGAGAATAATGAGCTCTTGTCTGATGAGAGGATCTGCCCACTGAATGTTGATTTGCCGCTCAATAATAAAGCACACAAGGTCTGAATCATCTGGCTTGCTAGTCACCAGTATCAGGAAACAATCAGGAACTGTTAACTATTTTTCTCAAGTTGTCATAAATAAAACTGCTCTATTTGTATTTCAACCATTTGGTGATGATTTTTTCTCTAGTCAGAAAGTGGTGTTCACATTCTTTTTATAATGTACGCCGAGATGCTGTAGACAGCTTAGGTCACAAATGTGTTCAGGCAAATAATTGCCACTGGAACAATGGATTTGTAATGAGATGTTCTTTCTGTCAGTACTCCTGTTTTATAGAGTAATATAATCTGTAACTGCATTTGGGGAGTAGGAATTATCTTCTGGCTCACTAGTAACACTGAGGTGCCTCCTGCATGGCTCAGTTGAGCTGTATGAAGTGGGGAAGGAAATGCCTCTAACAGCAGACCCTGTAACTGGGATGTTCCTGCAGGACAGCAAAGATTTGAGGTTGACTTCCTTCTCCTGTGCAGAGGTGGGAGCTATTTCTGGGGCTTCTGCTGCTTGTGGAACTGTGCTTTTGGGTCAACAGGGTTATAGATCTTCAGTACTGGTTTGCATGAAGAGGATGAGCTTTGCTCGGCTCTTGTAAAAAGAGCCCTGTGGCTCCTCAGTGAAGGTGGCTTTCTGAGCACCCTGAGAGCAGAGTGTGTGTCACAGTGGCATATAAATAACCCCCCAGGAATTTCCTTGTGGTTCAGCTGTGGACAGCTGCATTGCCAGTGCAGGTCTCTGCTCAGCCCAGCAGCTAATGTGCAGACTATTTAAAGGTGCCCAAGTTTCCCTTCTGCATGGGATCCAGATGCTGCCCTGGGTCTCCTCGGAGGAAGAGACAATTAACAAAAATCTAGGTGAGGTGCAATGGCTGCCTTTCTGTATCAAACCCTTGTGGTATTTGGGAATTGAATACTGAAGCTTTCAAGCTTCAGTTCTACAAACTGACATGTGTTTAGCTGCTTTACACAATTGAATTGTCAAATTTATTTTCAAACTATAAAGTGTATAGTTTGAATGTATGGGCAACTTATTGTCTAGAAAAGTTTGTCTGCTCTGACAGTTTGTAAAGTAGAAACTTTACAAACTCCATCATCTGTATGCTTTGGTTTTGCATTCTAAGCAAGCTAGGGTTTTTTTTTCTTCAAGAGGAAAAACATTAAAACATGTTAAAATAATATTTTTGCTACAGTTGTACAGCTCTTCAGAAGTCCTATTTTTCTCTGACATAATAAAGATGCACCCAAATTCCTCATTGAATCTTCAAACATGCTTATGCTTAGTTTACTTTGTCATGACAGCTTTCTCTGGGGCTTATGAGATGGTATAATGAAGTGTTTTTAGAACCCAAATAATTTTGTTTCAATTTCAGTGTAATATATCTGCAAAACCAGGGACAGAATTTTTTATTTAACGCTGTAATGGTCATGTATGTGTGTCTATTTAGCAACTCTAAAAATACAAAAGCAGTGTTCAAATCTTTCAGTATGTGGCTCTCCTGCAACTCCTACTGAATTATCAGGCCAAAGATCTTGGAGATATATTTAACCTAGAGCAACAGCAATTTAGAAAGAATTGTTTTATCATTTGCAGACCTCAAAAAGGGGAGATGATTTCTCTAATAATATCACAATTTAAGGGCTAATTTTTGGAATACAAACTGTCTGTGTGTGTGTAAACATCCCCCTAGCTGTCAAGCTTCCATCAAAATTCCAGTGATATTAAAAGGAAGTGTTTTTATTCACTTCCACAATTTTTGGACAATGACTGAAAATATTACTGACTGGATCCAGCATAAGATCTTTCTGCACCAGACACTGCCAAGACCTGTAGGTCAGATAATTACTTTGAGCTGAGGGGTGGATATTAAATTTTTCTTCTTTTTTATTACTTTAAGAATCAACAATTTTGCTTTGGGTCCCATCAGGTGTTAGTCTGCATCCTTTGATACTGAAGAGTAGCTCTACAATACTTGTGTATTGAATCATAAACACACCAGGAGGTGATGACCTTCATGATTCTGAAGTGTTCATTGAGGTGCATCTGGATTATTAACTGGAAATAAACTAAATATAAACACTACAAGGCCTTGAAATGTCTCATTTATGAACACAAGCTGGTTATGTAGGAATTTGTTAAATAACTCTAGTAATTTTTTTCCTTTACTTACATGCAGTGATGGTGGGAGGGTTGCCTTCTCTGCATCTGTTCTATTAGATGTGACTAGAGAGCTGAAATCGGTACAATTAATGTTTTTAACAACAGAATGAAAGCACTTGTTCTCTTCATATAGTAAGATAAGATTGATTTACAGGTGTAAGTAAATATTGTGTGGGTCTGAGGAAAAACTTTACTACAACACTCCTGATTTTACCAGTTTCCTGATCCACCTAGTCAGTTTTATACCTCTGGTAAGGTTTGCTACTTCAAATAAACAAGCAAGATGCAAAAATAGAGCAAGCATGGAGGAAGAAGGGTTCCTCTATTGACTTTTACAAGCTGTCACTTTATATATTGCAAGCTTAAATGTAATTAGCATTAGATCATTATCTTGTCTTAACTCTTCTGTGGCCTTTGTACAATTAAAAGACATGAAACCAAAAAATCTTGTGCTCTACTGTTGATCTTGGATGTGTTTACTACGTGATCCGTAGATTTACTACGTGATCACTCTTTTCTCTTGTAGTTATCTCATAACCATAAACATACACATTTTTTGTGAACTTGCTTTCAGTAAGTTTTTTTTTCCAAGACTATAGAAAGGGCGGGTGAAGGCTGAAGTTTTATTTGCTGTACCAGGATTATTTAATTTTTAAGTTACCTCAAGCAATACTATTTATTTTGAATAGGTGATGATGGTAATCATGTTACCTTGTCAATCAACTATTTTTAAGAGTTGGAATATGAAATCATAATAAGGAGGAATGCAAAGAGACATACCAACTTATTTCCATCATTCATGTAAGTCAGCATAGCTCAAAATAAGAACATAAGTACCCCATGAGATCAAGCCTGCCTAGCCTAGTAGTAATAGGAGACATTAATTACTTCAAATATTTTGCTCTTTATTGCTAATTTACATGAAAGACTGACTGTAAATTCCTTGCTCAATATGAAGTACTACAATAATGCTTGTATCACTCTTTATATGACTTAAATGCTATAAAGAGAAATCAACATATATCTATAACTGAAAATGAGTGGTTTGCCTTTCTCTTTACAAAGTTTTCCTGTAATCTCATTTGGATTAGACATTCTAAAGGCACTGAAAAACTCCAGGGAAAGCCTTGCTGCTTTAATCAACAGCTGGCAGTATTGGGCTGCATCATGTTTTCCCATATGAAGTGAAAGGGAAAACTCCTGCTGACCTATAGGATAGGTGAGATTCTGCCTTGGAATAACTGGATGCTTGTAGGTGGACTCAAACTTCTTTGTGTGCATTTCTAAGCTCTCAAGTCAGCTCAAGCCTGTGATTCTGGACAATGCTGCATGTGTTTAAAGGTAATAATTTACCAAGAATGGTGCAGATATAGCTTTGTATCTGTGCGGGTTTTATTGTAATATTGCTTAGAATATTTATTTGTATAAAGGTTCTACTTTTGTGTCTTGCAGAAGCGTCAAACAGCAGATGGTCTGTCTGTGCAGTATTGTGCTAATAAGGTTAGCATAATCCTGCCAAAATGTACCAAGTTTACTAAGTATCAGGTGTCTCAATATCTGTCTGATTCGCATAGAAAATGAGTATCCAAATCAGGGTGCAGGTGCACCAGGTATAGAAAGAGCTGTAAAGAAAGGCAGTCGTGTGTACGTGTAAGTCATATGAAGTGCATTGTGTTTAAGGCACGTGAGGAGTGCCTGGGGGTGTTTAGCCTGGAGAAAAGAAGGTCTCAGGGAGACCTTATTGTGCTCCACAATTGCCTGAAAGAAAGGTCTAGTGAAATGAGGATCAGCCTCTTCTCCCAGGCGACCAGTATGAGAGGAAAAGGCCTCAAGGTGTTCTAGGGGACAATCAGGTTGGACATAAGGAAGAATTTCGTCATAGAGAGCATTGTTGAGCTTTGGAATGGATTATGCAGCAAGGTGGAGGAGTCACCACCCCTAGGGGTGTTCAAGAAATGACTGGATGTGGCACTTAGTGCCATGGTCTAGTTGACAAGCTGGTGTTCCATCAAAGGTTGGATCTGATGATCTTGGAGGTCTTTTTGAACCTCAGTGATTCTGTAGGACACGGTTTGCCAGGTGTGTTTCGTGGACATTGTATGAAAAAGCACAAGAGGGGTGCATTAGGGCACTCTGCAAACACCATGCCTAACTAAGCCTTTGCCACTGACCTGAAATCCCTCTTTGAGGCAAGACTAGCACTGGAGTCTCCAGACCTTGATCCCAACATCTTTGATGCTGAAGTATCTGCTGAGCTGTCTGAACATACACAGAAAGAACAGCTATCAGCTAAGAGGTCTCCAGGAACCAGAGTTGCATATGGCCGACTTTCTTGTGAGCAGAGTAGCATGGGTGCCTCTAATTATAAATGTACCATTGCTGGGGCAGTTTAGAACAGATATAATATAGAGGAAGAGTAAAGCACTTGAAAAATATTCACTGCCTGCCCAGAAGCCCTCTGGAACTATTTGAAAACCTGGGAAAAGGGGAGTTGCAGGTTTCTGAATCACAGTGGTTAAGCACCTTGGAAGGGGTAAATGGCAAGTACTCTCTGTGTTCTCATTTGTGCTCTGGCCACAAAAAAACTATTGAATTGAAAGAGAGGGGGTGGGAGGGCAAGGGAATTGGACACCAACACAACAGAAATAGTTCTCAAAAGAGACATTAGAAAACAAAATTCTTTTCTCTTGGTACTTGGTATTTAACTGCTTTTATGAATCTTCTCCTGCTGTTTTGATCCTAATTCTTTGCCATACTTATGGGCCTTAACACCTCTCACCTAGCTGTTACATCACAGAAGCTCCTCAACAGAAATTAATTGATGACCTACTAAGTCCTGATTTCTGATTGTGGGCTGTGGCAAAACTGAGGATGATGGAGCTCTGGTTTAGTGCTCCTGGTCTGGCACCTAGTATGTGAACTGGGAGAGAATTTAGGTGTTCAAGCACAGGTTGTTATAAAAGGCATCACAAGTATAATTTGAGTGGAGCTTTAATGTTATGTCACATGAGATATCTAATCTGGAGGTGCCTTAGTTTTTATTCTGAAAGTTTCATGGTTTTCAGTGCCTCTGGGTGGATGAAGAGCTGCTGGTTATTCTGGATGTTGTTCTACATGTTGCTGTGTTTTACCCACTTATCATTCAGTGTGAAATATGGAAATATTTCTGTGATTACCCTGTAACTGCTGGACTAAAAATAAAACACTTGGGTACTCTAGATCCCTCAATCACAGATGTTCACTCGAGTAGTCAATTCTGCAGACACATAAACACCAGTACCAATGGTAATCATAAAAAATGACTCCCTTGTTCAAAGGGTACAATACAACTCCTTTTTGGATGTCACAGCTCACAGCTATAACAGCCTTAAGGATGGGGTTCAGTTCTTCAAATTAGGCCCCCTGTTATTAGGCAGGTGTAGCAGAGTTTTGCTGTATGCTTTGCTAGAAAAGCTAGTGATGTTAAATATAAGTTATAGATTAAAGCCAAGCCCTCTGTGTCTTTCTCATAGGAAGAATGAACACTTCAATAAAACACAAATGACACTTCCGTTTAATGAGCTTTGTAGGTGATAGATGAAACAAATATTTTTTCTGAACTTAATTAGAATTAAAAAAAAAACCAGGAAACATTAACTTTTGCTTTCTCAGATATTTAATTGATAATACCTGCAAGTATCTAAGCAACCTGTTTTCTGATGTTGACAATGTGAAGAACAATTAAATAAAAACAAAACCCAACAAAAACTCTTCTGCAGAGTTCTTGGAATGAAAGCAGCAAAATATAATTTGACATTTATTATTTCTGCAAGAAACTTAATTTTTCAAGAAGAAGCAGCAGTTAATAGAAAGTTATTATAATAGTTTTTCTGCTCTCTTATCTCCTAACATACATCTTAAGGCTAATTTGACTTGAGAATTCTGCTGCACAGGAGTGCACCCGTGACCCAGGTGCTTCTGCTTAGTCCCTTTGCAGTGCTATGTTCAGTGTAGCAGGCACACAGCATCCAGCATGGCATGTGAGGGGCACTGCTGGTCACTGTGATTGATACTGCATTGCTCAGTTTGGGAAACTGGGAATAACTTGTACCTGTAGCAAGTGCAGCGGTGGTCTAAGTGATGCCTTGTGTTGTTGCAGGTAGGGCTTCCCCTTCTACTAATGCACCTTCCTCTCTTTCACAGAGCACTGAGATTCTCAAGCAGTGCAGCAGGTAGGGCCTTTAAAAAAAACAAACAAACTTTTAGCCAAAGATCTCAGAGGACCTCTGAACTACTATCAATTAAAGCTTCCCTGGGCTGGATAGCTAGCAGTGTATTAATTTATTACAAATTACAAATGTGGTACTAAGAAACAAAAATTGTTACCTAAGTAGTGTAACAGCATCTGTTCTATCTCCCTTTGTACATCTTATGGTAGAGATTTGCATTTCAAAATACTCTAATTTAACCTGGATAGTATCATTTATTATTAGATAAGTAATCCTGCTACTTGGATATGTTGTCGTTTCCTTTCAGATAAAATCAAACAAAACACTAGATCTTAAAACAAATACCAATTATAAATTTTGCTAAAACTTTAACTATTTGGGGAAAAAATTTAATTGGGCACAGCACTTGACTCCACTTAATCATTGGGTTAGAGTATTCAAATTTCCAGGTGTTCTGGGTAAAAGAGAATTAAGATAGGTAGGTTAAAACTAGGTTATCATCAAAGCCAACTTCCACAGCAGTTATTTATAAGGCTGCTTGCGTTTTGGATCCTGAGCGATGCAGAGAGCAACACATTCTTCTGCTCTTTTCCAGCAGAACCTGGAAGAACAGAGAGATGATGCAATGTGTATAGAGGGGAATCACACACTCAAACCAACAAATGAAACATTGATGATATTGAAAAGGAGGAGTGGGCACTTTATCAGCTTTAGCCATGCTCTATAGCTTCCATTCCATTCTCTCTGGAAGCTATTTTCCTTTATGTGTATCACGTGTCAAGGTTATGAAACAGCTGTATGCATACTACTCCAGGAAGAAAGCTGTGTTCTTAGCCTGAACCCCATATCTTCCTGCATTGATGTTGATTAAGCCGGGTCTGATGCTTTGAGCATCTGCTGTGAGTGCCAGTGGGTGGGTTCAGGCCTTATATCTTTACACGTGGTCTTTTGCATGCTGCGTTTTCTTGGTAGTCCTTTTCTTTTGTTCCCCCCTTTTTTTTTTTTAAACTTATTTTAATTTTTTTTTATTTTCTCCAGCTTTTTTCCTAAGAAGCGAACTAGAATGAATGTCTGGCTTTTCCTCCTGAGAACACTCTTGCCTCAAGAAATAACAGAGGCTACTGCAAATCTTGCATTCACAAAGGCTGTGTTTGTGCACCAGTGAGGCCCAACATGGTGTGGATTGAATAAAGAGAATTTATGTTGCTGGAAGCTGGGGAATCACTCACTGAACCATTGTTCATCTCTACTCACGTAGACTGGGCACGGACAAGCAGGCTGTCACCAGCAGAGAGAGTCAGGATTTTGCCATCCATGGCAACAGTTGATGTGCCCTCCTGAAGGGAAAGAAGGCTTGTAAATTCCCATGTCCTGTCCCCAGCAGAACAAAATGCTGCATGTACAGAAATCATTCCTACTGAAAGAACACCTCAAACCTGATCTGTTTCATGAGGTCTAGCAAAATACTCAGTTGATCTTGTCTGTCTAACACTACTAGCGTCAATAAAAATATGTTTCATTGTTAATTGTTTCTTGTCATAAAGTAGAAACCCATTCCCTGAATCTAGGGGTACACATCCACCAATCTAACTAGCAGCCTATAAGCTGGTACAGCTCCAGAAATTACAGAGAGGATCTTCTGGAGTAGTTCAAACTCCTACTTTTCTGATTCCCCATAGCTCTTTAAGACTTGAAGAGCAGTTCATAAGTCAGCAGTTCATAACTCAGACTGAAATTGCTGAGTCCATCCATATTGGAATGGACTAGTTATCATCTTGGCAAGCAGGGCAGCCAGGTTCTGTCCAGACACAAGGTCTTGATCCCACAGACTGATATAAGCTGCAGTGTAGACATATATCTTTCAAGATTATGACTTCTTTAATTAATATTTGATAGTCTCTGTGAATTTCAACAGAAGAGGAACTAATAGAAATATCTGCCTCCCAACTTAGTCTGACTTGTGTAAGCAAAATTAGCTTTTCTTTTTCTTTGGGTTGCAAACATATTCTAGAATGAAGGACATCTGGATCACCTACAATTCTGATTCAGTATAAACAAGTTTTCAGACTTTATTAGCTTATTCTACTTGATTCCAGTTTGACTTCCGGAAGAGGACAAATGTTTAAAGGCAGAACTAAGAGGTGATGTTGCTTTGTTCCTTGGAGGCATTCTGATATATGTACAGGATATAGCCTAGGTAGGATGCATTAAATTCCCAACAAGGATGGATGCCAGTATCTCTGTCATCAACATACATGATGAGGAAAAAGAGGCTATTTTTATTGTGGTAGCACTTCACAGTTATTTTTCATTACAGTTTAAATCTAAAAGGTGGTGCCTATTGGTGATCTTTTCAATGAGAAGAAAAGGAATCATTCCAGTTTCTGTTGCTAGAAGGCTTTACCACTGTTCAGTCTGAACTTAAACATTAAATTCATCAGTTAAAAAGTCTGAATTGCCACATACCAGCTGCCATATCCAGATATCAGAATTCTTTTTACTTTTCTCAATTGTTCCTGGTCCATAAGCTATAACCTGAAAAAAAAAAAAAAGTAATAGTTTCATCCAAGTGACCAAAGTGTCCATATTCATCTTCCAACAGCATTTAAAACATTCTATTTTTACAGGAGAATATTCATAGAAGATGACATTATTTTTACAGACATTAAAATTCACACTATGTTTGGTATTCTCATATTGATTCCTACTGATAAAAAGGGAACTGGTCACACCTGCCACTCCTTATGCTCCTATGTATCCTCACTTATCTATTCCTTCTGCCTCCTCCCACTCTCAGTTTTGCATCTATATGTTTCCTGCTTCTGTTCTTGGAACATGCACTTCCTCCTCATGAACTCTGGGCCCTGTCAAGAGCCTGTTGAAGTAGAAAAGTTTCTTCTATTAATGTTAGAAATGCTGCAGATAAGACTTCATCTTTCTCATTTTCTGCCTCCTCTGTGTTCTTCCTGACATTCCCACACTCTGTCACTTTGCTGTCAACTGTATTGGATTCTTTGGAGTGTGACTCCAAGTAATTCTGGGGAAGAATATGTTTTGTAAACATCACGCATACAGCACAGATATCAAATGTTGACAGCTTCATTTACACCCAAACTAGACTGTGTTTGACTAAACTGTGAAGTGGAATGTTTTAGGGCAGCCCAAGCTCTCTGGTTGCTGGCCAGTTTTCCTTGTTTCCACTTTATGTAGATTGAGGGGGAGAAAAAAAGTGTGTTTACACACCCAGATTAGATTCGGACTATAAATGCTGCAAAAACACATGAAGACGCTCGATACAGTTGAGTAGTATTTGCATCACACTGGTCCTTCTGATTTAGGAAATATGGAGAGAGGGACAGGGGAATGAAAGAGATGTTTTAATCCCAAGGGTAATGAACAGAAATAAAGTTCAGGTTGATTCTGTAAATGGAACTAATTAGCTAGAAAGCCCCTGCCCTAAGCTAGTCAAATCAAGGGACCAAAGACAGGTTTTTCTGTCAGGGTGCATAACTTTGCTGACTATATATTGCTCCCAGGCCTGGATTCACTCAGTCTGAACAGTAGACACCAATTATCAGTACCTTTAAAAATATCTCTTACTTTTTAGAGAAATTATACCCCCTTACCTCTGTTTCAAAGTTGTCTCCAAACATACTCAAGGATTTCTTCTGTTTTATTTCATCACGATGATCATTTAACCAGCTCGAGAAGGAAAATGGCTCCATAACAGAAGTGGAATTCAGTGGGAAAGGCGTTTCTATCAGGAGTTCATCTGTAAGCAAGGCAGAGGGCAATCAGTGATACTTGCTTCCCTTGGTCTTTGCAAACATTTTAATTGAGGGATCAATTTACAGACACTATCTAGTAAGAAGTCACTTGTAACAGTAAGCAGTGCTATGGTCGTTATTAGGACTTCTGAGTATGCAAGATGCACATGTTATTTCTGTGTCTTTATGGAGTGAGTTCAAAGATGTTCTCAGAACTGTGTATTCAAACAGTATGCAATACACTAGCTAGTTCTTCCTGGCATAGTCCTCATTCTGCTTCAGACCAGCTGTTGCGCTGGAAAAATATGAAGTATTATCTCTGAGCCTTTGTTCACATCATATCCCTCTAAAAGCGGACTTGGGCCTGCAGAATAAGCTTATTCTACATCTCTCACATAGTTAGTACTGGCTTTTATGTTTCTTCTCCCCTATGTTTCTTCTTCCTTATGTGTCTCCTGTATTTAAATACATTGGCCACAGTGAACCAAACAGATTAGTAACACTTAAAATTTAACACAGTGTATTTTTTTGTGATGCTCTTGGAGCTGTAGCTGGATTTAATTTCCAGTAATTCTCCTTCCTAAATTATTTGATTTAAAATAGCTGGAGGACTAATTGCAGCATCAGTACAACTGGCAAAATTCAACCTTCAAGCTGCATGTTGCTGGTATATGAAATGAGCTTTAGTTATTTATCAGCTCACAGTGAAGTGCAGAGACAGAGAAATTGCCTTGGCGATTCTAAGTAGTTTGTTCTGAGATGCCATGGGGGAACACCCATCGAGTAATTTCAAGCAGTAATGCCAACCAGATGCCGGAAAAACTCTCTGGATACTTTGCTCCCAGATGTATTGTGGTAATAAACTCACAGCCAAATCTTAGTCTCAGTGTTAGTGATAGAACAGCTCTTTTTAAATATTAGTGTATTCATTATGCAGTATTCTTTTGGTTCTGTTCTAATTCTGAATTTCACCGCTCTGCAGTGATTTAAATGTATCATTTCAGTTTTTCATTAAAGATCATTTTGAACACAGTCTTTGAACAAGATGTGAGAGGTTCTGTGCATGCAAGGGATAGCAGTGTACTGAAGATGCTGTTGCTCTTCATGGGATCCCAGTAAAAATAAGTACTCCTCTCTCCAGATAATCTGGGTGGGATCCTACCCCTTTTGTCATATAAACAAAATTTTGCTATTAAAATTTCTTCTCCATTATATTGAGAGGTTCAACCTGGTAATTCACTGCAGCCCCTTCCAATCCCACCCATGCTGTGATTTTGTGATATTAAAATAATTTATTTTTAAAAATAATTTCTCTTGGCAATGCCCCTCTCAGGAAATTCTGAAAGGAATCTGAAGAAATCTGCAGCAAAAGAAGGAATTTTTTTGTTTGAAAACTTTTTTTTCTTCAGGCTTCTTTTTTTTTTTTTAAGGAAAGCTTCCTACTTTTATGTTATTTAACTCAAATATTTAAAACAACTTGACTGAAAAGCAAACTCCTCTACAGAATCTAAGCACCACAAAAGAAAAAAACAAAGTCTTTACATTAGATTTATTTTATTCTGAACTTGTAAGCATTAAAAAGATCTAGTCCTGAACAATGTATATAACATACTGAACGTCTGATAACACTGAAATGCAGTGTTGTGGTATTTGGTGATCTAGTTTTGGTGCTTCATTTTTCTCACTGCAGTATGACTGGTTGAGATTTTTCTTATTAATTTTCACAGGTTCATCAAACATCCTTTGGAGGTAATTAGGAACATATACACATTTTGTCCTTAAATTATGGATATGTGCAAATGAGTCCACAGTAGAAAATTGCTTTTTTGACTAGGAACTGATATAAAGCAAAGGTCTAAAATATTATGATATGTGTTCACACACAGAAGAGGAGGAAAAGAAAATTGATCGGAAATTTTATAAGAAGGTACTCAGTGCAACGGGTGTTCCAAAAGATGTTAAAATATTTCATTCTATTAATAGCTGAAATCTTTACCAGTTGTTTTTGTTCTATTTTGTTTTCAGAATAAAACTCATCATTTGAATTCAGAAAAGTTTCTTGTAGCTTTGGAATACATTGGTAGAGCTTTCTACTAAAATGTATGTCCTAGTTGAGTGAGATATGTGAGGTTTTGTTGGTGGGCTATTTGTTTGTTTGCTTTTTAAAAAAACAAAAATCATATGGAACCTGGTAGGATACCAGACAAATACCGAGAGAGTGTGAGTATCCTGCTCAACTTGGGGAGTATTTCTTCTCCAGAGTTTTAGAATTCCAGCATCAAGCTGACAAATAAGTTCAGATTTTATATCCTGGAGAAAGAATAGCAAAAAGCTGAGTCTTAAAGATGGGCATTGTAGTGTTTTAGGCAAGGAGAACAATGAATGTTCGCCATGAGTTGCAAGGAATTTGAGATGAAAAAGAAAGCCAAGAAGCAACACAAATCTAACAATAAGAAGTCTATGTTTGTAGTTTAACTTCTGTCTGTTATTCTCCATAAACAGAATTTTGCTATTTTCCTTTTTCTGCTGATCTCTGACTCCAGTTGCCCTGATGAACTGGGACAACACACATGGGACAACAGCCCAAAGTGGCCTGTGCCTACTTGGGGCCAGTGTAAAGTGTAATACATCCTGCACGTACTATGGTGCACTGCCCTTTCCTGCCTGTGATAAACAGTCATCATCTCAGAGTGCAATTTACGTTCAAGTAAAGCTGGACTTTTTTTAATTTAGACTTTAAGTTCCCCAGTTTGAGCCCTTTTTTGACACTTATCAGCAGACCCTAACTTGTGATGGGGTTTTGGCTCAGTACTACTTTTGATGTTAATGGCACTTGCCCAGTGACAGGCATAATGGCTATTGAAAACTGTGCCTGAGTGGAATTAATCTTTTAGTGTGACCCAGTATGATGATTTGATTATCTGTTACTGCAGAACAAATGAGAGAGCACTGTGGTGATGAGGTACATGACAGATGTGTGACATTATCAACAGACTACTTGACAGAGTCCTTATTTAACCCTGATGCTGATCCTTTGCAGAGTGTTAAAAGCTGTAGGTGTCATAATGTTTGTGAACTTGAACTAACAAGCTACAATGAAGAGGATTCCATCTCTTGCAGTTCCACACATATTGGAGTTTAAGCTTGGAATTTCTAAAGGAGCTGAGTATTTCTAATCAGGCTAATGGCTTATATTTAGATATTGTTGCATATATTTCTGTTTAGCCTGCACATTTGCCTTCAACAGTATTTGAGGAAGTGTGAGCCTGTGTTTCTGGAGCTCTGTTCTAGCAATACTGTGAGACAAGGAGACAACATGTTTAATGATGGTAAAGGTAAAAATATTCCAGCAAAATGCAAGAAAATGGCACTTGTAAGCCAGTCAGCTAATAGTCTTTTCCAAGTAATATAACATTAAGTGAAACATCAAATCTAATATTTTCTTATATTTTCAGACATCCATTTAAAGGTTCAATACTCAAGTCCATTTCTGCAGATCATTGCTATTAAAAAATTATATTACAGCAATGTGTTCTTTATGGGATTATAGCTTTTTTCAGGTTTTAATTACAATGTGATGATATCATGTTAAGCTGAAAAATATGTTGTGTTTTCTGAATGAGTTTGTAAATATTTAAAAAAGGAAATTACAGGTATTAGAGGAAGTTGACTTCAGTTAAACAATACTGAACTGCACTGAGACTGAGAATATTAAACTGGGCAAAGAAGGAGAGAACAGCTTGTGAGAAAAGAGCAAGTTGAATGTACAGGTAGTTACAGCCTCAACCGAGACTATCTAAAGAAGAGTTTGAGCTTGCTGGGAGTACTGTGCTTCTGATGCAATAAAGAGAGCAGGTAAAGAAGATTGACACTGACCTAGCAGGTACATGTGGCTGTATTTGCTTAACTCACATCCTACATGGAAGGCCCCCCTTCCCTTCCCTGGTTTTCCTGTCAAGAAATGAAACCATCTCATTCTCTTGAGCCCTACTATCCCCAAGCTCTTCCCATAGCTCTTGTTTCTTCAAGATTTATTCAAAGGAAAAGAGCAGTAAAGCACTTGAAATATATAAAAATAAGGTCAACTGATTGCATGTTGGCTTCATAAAAAATGGTATCTTTCAGTGATGTGTCACCCAGCACATTCTAGATGGAACAAGGTTCCAATATTTAGATCCCCATACAGTTTTAGTAATTATCTCACCATCCTGAGGCACTGTGCTGCCTCAGAAACAGTCTGTCCCTACATGCTGTGGCCCCATCTCCATGCAAGGATGTAACACAGTCCATTACAAATGGTGTCTCCCTCTATAACAGCAGATGACATCATTCAAAGCGGAGTGATTGAATCCTCTTGGTTTTTTCATCCTTTAACTGAGTGCAAAATGGTCCAGACTAGGGATGAAGAGCTCATGAGTTATTTTAAAATTATGTATTAATTTATTTCTGTACACTTTCTAATAATAATTTGCATTATTATTCAATAATATTATTCAGTCTTCAATACTATATCATAATGAATAATTCCAATGATAGAGTTTTGCAGCATTTCACATTTAATTGCCAATGCCAGCAAAAATACATTCCCTAGGATGTTTTTCCCATATGTGCCTACCTAATTTCTATGAAAAAGTCTGTTTTATTCTCCAAGTTAACAGAAATGTCAGTGAGACTAGTAGGACTTTAATACCTCTGCAAATAAAACTGGTGAAATAATGCACATAATTTCAGACATCTGGGTTTGAAAAAATATATAGTTAGCCCAGTCCATATAAAAATCCAGAGTGAAAGCACTGAGAGTGAGTGATTACTTTGAGGGTTGTTGGTTCATTTCCCTGTTGGGGAATATAGATGCAGAAGCATTTAGTTGAAAATACAGCACTCACTTGGTGCAATCATACATTTCCCTGTGTAACTGGTTTTTTTTTTGTCTGTAGCATGCCCTGAGAATTGGCATGACTGCTAATTTATGACTTATCTGTGTAATTACTTCTAGGCACATTTTTCTTTGTGTCATTAAATCTATGCTGGAAACTGAACAACCTTTTTTTCCTAATTGAAACGAAGAAGTTTCATGAGGAAAGCTTTGAAAAATATTTTTGTAATAAAGAAATATAGCTTTTTCAAAAGGAGATATTATCAGCCAGAAGGAAAGGAATAAATTAAACCAAAAAAAGAGTCATTATTTAGGCCTTAATTCTTTTTAAAGGGTTTTCATGATCTAGCTAGGTTATTGTAATTAAGAATGATAAATTGTATTGAGAAATATTGTCCACTTATCCAATCCAAAAACAAAGAATCTTAATTCTGTTTCTGAATCTACCTCTTATAACTCGGGGCATTTCATTAATCCTCTTTGTATGTTAGTTCAGTTTACACAGAATAGGAAGAGGGTATTTCATTATAACAAGAGTAAAGACCTTATTGTATTGGTGAGACAAGGATTTTTACAGCATGTGTGAGCTGTTGTTACCAATAAATAGCCCTAGAAACACTAGTGAAAATGTCAGACAAAATTTCAGTGAGAAATCTGCATTAGTGAGTTTTACATTTCAGATTGTGCTGTCTGGGAAGCATTTAAGAATGTAAGGAAGAAAGATGCTACTTTATTAGAGAGGGCATGCCTGCTGTGAAACTGCTGAGCTTTATAGCTCTTAATTTTTTTTTTCCCACAAAAGTCTGAACAGAAAGGGAACCAACTCTATAGGGCATTTCTTCCTATTTCCCTGATAGGTTTATTATGTACATTATGCACTATAGGTGTATATATAGGTCAGTAGTGGCTTGGTTCACATGGTGAAGCATTATGAGATCTCCCAGAGCCAAGAGTTTATGTTCTGCCCCTCTGTGAGGAGGCTTTCTTGAGAATATTGTGGGAGAAGCAGATTTCTTCCTGAAGACTTTGTTGGGTTTTTTTTTTTGGTGTTATCTTTAGCAGCTCTGGGAGCCTAATTGGGAAACTTTTTGCTCCAGAGAATGTGCAGCCTACAGTCCTGGGTCTTGGATCATACGTTGTAGTTAGGAATTAAAAAATCTCGGTAGAAATTTTGATATGGAAAATTACAGCAGCCCTACTCTAGACATTGTAATCCTACTTTATTTCTGCATTAAATATTGCTAACTTAGGTTGGTCTGTCTGAGTAGTTAATTTTCATTATGAGCTCTGTACTCATTAGGGACTGGTGTACAGTAGAAAGCATTTATATATGACAGGAGGGGAAATAGATTAAACTAGTGAGAGGTAACATGCTTGAAAGAATTGAAGGGTTATATTATATGGCTCTGTCCCCTTTTTCCACCTACATATCCTTTGCAGTTTAGGTGCAGCTTCAGGAGAGATATAAACATGACTTAGAAGTTACTTAAAGGATCTACATGTGGCAGGCTAAAGATGAATACTGGTCACTGGTGTTTATATGGTCATCTTAGCCAGAAGAGAGCAACGAGGATGATACAGAAAAGGAGAAGATTCATGTTGTTGATAAAAGTTAGAGATGGTGTTGTGGGAAACTGTACAATTTTGATGGGTCTAGACAGTTTAAAATGATTAAGTCTCTGTATTGGTTAGTCCTTAATTTGATAGTCCTTAATATCTAAATGCTCATATACTGTTTTTCTAAAATACAAGTACTCAGAGCAGAAAGAAGTACCATGTTAGAGAAGGAGTGATCCATTTAGGTGTGGTGGATGTCCTTGAAGAAGAGAGTAAAGAGAATCAAACAGTCAATTTTCTAAACAGATACATAGTAAATAAAATCTCTCTTCCAAATTAACATTCTTATTTGAAGAAAATCCACAGAGTATCTTTAGAATTATTTCAATGCACTTTAAAACAGAAAGGTACAAATATTTATTCAGTTATTTTAAGTTCAAAAGCATGGCCCTGTATTTGTCCTAGTGCAAATGCAGACAGAATTTCTTCCTGCATGTTTTTAGTTTTCTGAAGTAGTTTTAATTGAATTAACATTGTCCACTAGCCAGTTAACTGAAAAGAAGAAAAAAACAGAAGAAAAAAGATCTGCTTGTTTTTTACACATCAGTGAAACAAGACTGAGCAGTAAATACTGTCTATGGAGGTTCACTGGATTAACTACAGAGGAGGACCATACAGAAGCCAATTTTTATCACGCTGAGCTTACCTTTATAACTTGTTTAATAGCACTGCTCAATCTCCAAAACATTTACAGAGCATGCCCTAGGCTCTATAGTAACCCCTGCTCCACTGATTGAAGAAAATACCTAATTTTTCATGCTCATTAAATTCCTTAGGTTTTATTTGCTTTCAATCACAAACATAAAACTGCACTGTATTCTAACTATACTAACTAGATTCTTAATCTAGACTGTAAATCACTCTAGATACACCAAAAGCAACGAAAGTTTTGCTAAGTCACTATGGGACTGTTTTTTCTATTATATATCTGTATGTTCACTCACAATAAAGCTTGTTTGGGAAATAAAATTTCATTGATAATTAGAAGTAGATGAGTTTGGATAAAGAAAAACCTGACATTCTACCTATACCATTAATGTTCATGAGGTTCATTTTCAAACACATCTAACCTAGGAAAATTTCTTTCTTGCAGTTTTTTCCCCATCAAATTACTCCTAAAAGAAGTCTGCATTATTTCAGGCATGGCAGGAAAATCTTTTGAGCTTCTGGTTACTTCTGCAAAGAATATTTATCCATCACTGCTTATTAGAACCGAGGTTTCTCTGTCTGAACTGTCTCCTGTCCTCTTGCCTAGAAAAGTAAGATGAAATAGATGCATTGCTATAATCTTGCTCTCTTGATCTGATTCAACTGAAAGTAGCAAGACTTGTGTTGATAACTATGATTCCTCATGTCAAAAAATATGAAAAGTAACTCAAACCAACCCATCTTGAGAGTTTCCTGTTTAGCCTATATTCTAAATATATTCAACCTTTTTGATAAAAAAGAGGAACATATTCTCAGACTTTATTTCTGCACATGGAAAAAAAAGTCTAGTAATAAAACACAAAACAGTTCCAGGGAAGATGCTCAAGTAAGGATTGCATGCAATATATATTTCTGATTGTATTTTTCCTGATAGTATTTGAGTCCCTTCTCTGCTGCATCGTCATATATTCTGATTGCCCTGCTTTCAGAGGGACTTTCCCTGCTATTGGCTAAGACAGAAACCATAAATAAATCAAAAATAGGTCTGGACTTAGGATTTTTTTCTTTAATGTGGTGTTTTTTTAAAAGCCATGGGAACTTGATTGATTCCATTTACAGCTTTCCTCTGAGTGAGCTGCAATCAAAGACTTCCTTGAAGATGTTTTTCCTCAATTTTATTTCATTTCTCTCTATGGAGGTGAGGCACTAGTTCAGGCTTATGTAGAGAGGAACCTGAGAGTGCTTCAGCTGGCACTTTTAAATTGAGGTGCTTCTGGATTTTCAGAAAAGAAACTGAAAAAAAAAGAAGACTAAAACTCCATCCTCTTCTCTATAAGCCAGCTCAAATGATGCTGGGACATGTGTTGAGTGAAACATCATGGCAACTGGTGGTACCTTGTTAGTATGTTACAAATGTCATGCTGATTGCTGAACTCTACTTCTTAAAAAAAATAAAATAAAAGAGAGAGCTGCTGAGAGAATAAATCCACAGCATTATTTTTATATCAGCTGGGTATGCCTTCAAAGTGAACACATTACCAGCTTACTTCTATCTCAGTCAAACTGTTTGATTTATTTTTTTTTAACACTATCAGTCTCAATGACAGTTACAGGAGCTAAAAACTAAAACTTGTGTAATTAAAAATATGGGGTATTTTCCTCATGCATATGATATACCACTGAGATGCTGGGTTAGTTATTGTCCACAAAACCTGAAAATTGGAAAAAGGGAGCTGTCCCCTAGGCTGACAACCTGCCAGGTAAATGACAAGAAAAGAGCTTCTGTTATAGATTTATCAATAACAGTTTCTCTGAATTACTTGTTTAAAAAAAAGGTTTCAGGATATATTGGAGCTTCTGATTGATTGTCAGGTTTGTTCTTTAGCCCTATTCTTCTGCAAAAATAGTAACAATATGAATTTTTAATGTTATTTTGTTTCTCCCCTGATATTATTAATTTGTTACTGACATTTTAAACTCAGTCTGGTGATGGATGCTTATTGGAAATCACTGTATTGATCAAGGATACTATGTGTGATGTGGTATTTTTTTTATTACAGCAGCATCTAGAGGCTTCATCTGAAATTATATTTCCTCTGCTAAACAGTGTATGAACACACAGTGAGGCAGTACCTGCTTTACCTAGTCCTCACATATTCCATGCAAAAAAACCCCCAAACAAACCAAACCACCAATACTCAAACATAGGTGGCATGCTCAGACTAAAATAGATTTTGATAGCACATAGAAATAAAAGTAAGATCTTGGAGACAACCCCATTTTATTTATAAGAAACATAGTGCCTTTCCCTGAGAATCACATTCCCCACTCAGTCAAAGAACCAACGCCTAAAGCTGTCTCAGCAGCGAAGTTTTCAGGCAGGGTTTCTGACTGCTTTACCATTTTCTAATTGCAAGGGCTTTTAAGGTTGCCATCCCATACAGAAGATTTTTCTCTTAATTTCATGTTGGCGACAATGTTTTATTTAACTATTTTGAAGAACTTCGACGTTCATGCAAAAAAAAGCTCAACCCAATTTTGGGATTTGAATAAGAGCTTTGTTCTGTTATTGATTGAGATGGCAGATAGTGACTTTTTAATGGTGACTATCAAGCGGAGAAATGAGATAGATGTGGAAATAACGTTTCACTTGAACTTTTGTCTCTCTTAGAGTAATTCATAACAATCATCTTAAGATATTTAGGAATTGATGTGGAGATTAAGGACAGCCGGTTCCAAAAACCTTTTAGAGAGGGGAAACTAAAATTTCTCTTGTGACGAGAGCTATGGAATTCAAGTTCTGAGTGTGACTGGAGGACGACATTCAAGCTGGTCATGAGCTCAAGAGTAGCATAGCTGGATGCAGTGCACCTGAGCCATACATACATTTCTTGGTTGGTGCAGGATGTCCTTCAGTTGCCAGCACAGATGAGACAGTAGAGAAATTTGAAAGAGCAAACCTAGCTGAGCAGTGGGATTGACTGAACTGGTTAGTGGTCGGCTAACTGGTGTAGGAACTCTGCAGGAAAGAATCTCAGGCTCTCCTGGAGATTACACAGGCAGCTTCTGCCATTCTTATGATGATTTTCCATGTGTCAGTTACAAACGTGGTAATGTCATGGAGACTTTCCAGGTAGTTCTTGCAGCAGAACTGACCAGGCTGCACCTAACCAAAGCACTTCCAAATAGTCTATAGAGCCTGTTCCTGCAGGTGGCAGGAATGATTGTAGGTGTGGTCTTTGTACATAATTAAGATATAAGGGTGGTATTTTGGGTATAGTTTATATTAATCAATAGCAATGGATCATGCACATGCTGGGTGCTCATGTAAAGGTGCAAGCCAGCAGGATTGTAAGATTTCAGCACAACAAATTTCCTACTGAAGCTGCTGTTGCAATATTCTTGCAATTGAGGCTTTTGTTGCCATGCAAAAAGCAACCATCATGTTTGAGAGATCTGACTCCTAAAGCCAAAACTAATAACTTTGCTTTCAAGAAGTCACTTTCTATGTCTCTTTCCGACAGATTTAAATGGAGTTACAACCGGAATATCTGTTCCAGTGTGGAATTTGCAATTACTATCCATAACAGAGAAAAAATAAAAAATGCAGCAAGACAGCATGGAAAAAAAAATGTTAAACAGATCAGACCCTATGGGAACTAAAATCATCTGGCTTTCTCTAGGTTTCCCAAGAGTAGGTCACAGTGTATAGTTATAGGTAAAGGAGTAAAAGTAGGTATAAAGTGTATTATTCTACTTGCAAAAATCTCGTTACGGGCTGTCAGAAGGAAAATTTTGTTAGTATAAGACTTGAGAGGCATGGAAGGATAGAGATGCTAACATTTCACACTAGTATAGTTACCTGATAGGTGGTTATGACGGCACCACATGACCAAACAAGATGCTGCTGGTAATCATGTGTATGGAATTTCTTTGTGGTTGGAGTAATGAAAGGAATTAAATCTCAAAGTAACTTTAATTTACACAATCAGAAAGAAAAACAGATACTTATTTATGTGGTGAGAATCACTGCTCTTCAATCAGCAATTGTTCTAATTTTGAAATTATTTCCATTACCTGGGTTTGGTTTTCCAGTTTTATATTGCCTTGAATTGAAAAACCTGGAATAATGAACATTTAAACAGAAGTAAAAAAGTCATGGTCTGTAGGTTAACAAAGACTAAGCAGTAATACTGGCCAGTAAGTTTTGTGCTGATAATGGATGTGCAAAATCCTCAGCTACTATCACAAGAATGCAAGACTATACCTATTTTACTGACAGAGGATTTGTCTGAAAGTCCTACAACGTTAATGTCACTAAACACTTCCCTTGTTCACCCTTAGTAACCATTTAACAAATGGATTAGTTAATGACATTCACATTTCCTAGAAAGTAGATCTCTACCAAATTTGCCACAGTCCTCATCATGCATAAATAATATCAATTAAAAGTATTTAGATTAAAGTAAGAATGAAAGAAGCCTTAAAGCAGTTTAGTGCTTTACCTTGATAACCTATAATTAATCAGCATTAATTTTTCACTCAATTCTTTTTGCACTTTGAAGTAGTGTGCTACTAAGTTTACTGGTTCAAAAAAGTGTGTTCCAGATGGATGTGTGAAATACTTGATTTCTCTTTTTTTTTTTTTTTAAATCTGATGATACATTTGGAGCATGCAAGACATGATTAAAAATTTATTGAGAAGCAATTACCTTTTAACAAGTCTATGTAAAATGCAGCATAAATAGCAAATTAATGACATAAGCCACAGACTGTCAAAGATCTACAGTATAATTTCAAGTTTTTTTTAAATTTACAAAGGAAAAAGCTTACTCTTGAATTATTGGTATAAGCTGAGTGCCAAGATCTTCACAGTGAAACCATTTTTCAAAGAGGACATTAGTTGATTCTCCAACGTAGTATCTGATAAAGCAAACACATTAGTCAAACCTTTTATTAACAACTGATCAGGCAGTATCAGTTTTTTGAAGAAAATAGCTACTCGATGCTGTGTAAGAACAACTTATTGTCAAGCCTGGTGTACTTCATGGTGAGGAATGGTTATTTGGGAAAATTTTCTGTTTCCCTAGTTAGGTGACTTGGTGGGTGAGGTGCTCAAACTTCTGTGGAATGCCTTATAGTTCTGTTGATCAATCACAAATAAGTCACCAAATTCCTTCAGCAACCTTTCCCAATTCCATCCTAAAAATGATTGCTGCCATAATCTCTTGGGACCAATAATTTTCACCTCGGATGTAGTTTCTGGAAAAAAAAACCTGGACCAAAATATCATTTCCAGTAACTGCTTCCATGCAGCTACGACATAAATACCCATATTTGACAGAGTCAGCTTGCTTAATGCCCATGCATGGGCTGATAAGAAAACAAGGTGGCTTATGGACTTGTTTGTGAAAAACAGATGGTTTTCAGATACACAGATTTGGGAAGTGTTTGAGTCACCCCTCTGAAGAGGAATTCGGTGCTTCACTTGTGTTAATTTTTTGTCTTAACAAATAAATAAATTTTGGTGAGATCAACAAGTCAAGGTTGCTGTGCGAAATCAATCTATGGAATGGCAAATATAGAATTTACACTCAGATTTTTAAAAGACTGCATGAACTGACATGGAATGATGCTCCAGTGTTGACACTCATATTGTTAATGTTTTAAAAGAGGTAATTATGTAATTATCCTGTGCATATCTGTATGCTCATGTCTGTCTTATCTATACACATATTGACCAGAAATTTTCTAAGAGCTCTCTGGCTCCCCAAGTTTTGCAAAAAGAGGATACATTGAAGAGAGTAACAGTAGCTACACCTCCAATAACAAAAAATCTGTGCTGCCAGCACAAATGCTGAACACAGACAATCTACAGAGAAGGGAGATGCTAAAAATGTCTTATTTGGTACAAACAAAATATCCAACAATATGACTAATATGACTTATTTGGTTTTGTACTTATTTGCCAAAGAATTAAGATTAGCTAGATCATTTTTCTCATAGCACAAGATATGTAATCATTACCCAGGCAGGGTAACACTGGGGCAGGCTACTTATTCTTCACTTGTGCAGTAATCAGCATGCTGGGGGCTCTGATTTATGACTAAGGTTTGTAGACATGATAAATAATGGAACAGTAACACAGTATTAGACCTTGAGTCAGCACACTTCAATGCGCATTATGATTTCCTCTTGTGCAGTCTTTGCTGCAGGTGGCTGGAAAAAAGTATGAGAACATAAGATGTTCTGCTTGTAAGTTCCCCTCTCTCCCAGGAGCACGCAGAGGGAATGTAGGTTCAAAAGCATGACAAGATTGCTCACTTCCAAAACTTCAAGTGTCTTTATTCACCGCATCAGTGTGAAAACAAGGGCACTAAAGACCTCTGATTTATTTTCAGGCATCTGATTAGATATTTTGAATTGAGGATGTGTTAATTTCCAGCTGCAAGCCATAAGGTAACTTTTAGTTTAGCTTCTCTACATGAGCATGTCTATATTGGAGTGCAAATCTCTTGATCAGCCTGGATCCTTAAAAAGGTACTCACCATTTATCCCTCTTATACCATTCACAGACTTCACATGGTAGGCTGTTTTACTTTAAGTAAAGTTTACTTTACTATTTAAGTTTTTTACATTAATAATAAACATTTTTTCTAGCTTGAAGTATCTTTTAAATAATGTAAGTTCACACAATCTACAGATCTGCAATGAAAGGAAAAAAGAGACAAGTGCATAGGTAAACAGTACTTTAAATGAACTGGACTTGTTTATAGCTTGGAATTTAATAATGTGGGTTTCTTTTCTTGAGTGGTCTCTTTCTCGGTTTCTTTCTGTAGCCTTTTTTCTTTGAATGAAAAGGTATGTTTTTCTAGCTCTGCATACTTGCAACCTTCCTGCTGTGACACTACCCAGAACTGTAGGTGAAAGGACAGGAACAGCAATTTAGATACCACTGCAGTTTTAGATCTGTACAGATTATATGAACTGCTATAAATTCTGCTTGGTCTGTCATCTCTGGTTAATAGCAAGACAGCTTTTCTAGATTGGCTAATGCTATACTGTTGTGACTTTCCCTCTTAGACTTCTGCATTCTGTATGGACACAAGACAAAGCTTCATCCTGCTCCCTCTAGAATACAAAACAAACCACTCACTTACATGAAGACGTTTTCCTCAAAAGGCAATAAAACCTAGGTAGAGGTGTGTATAGTGTAGAGGGACTACTGGTGAGAAAATTGACTTTTGTTTCCAGCTTCCCACACACTTGACAAGAAAGCTGCTCTTCATCTTTTTGCTTTCAGTGCTTACAAAGGAATTAATATTCTGCTTGCCAGAATTGATTAAAAAATATTTTCTATTTGGGTTGTTACTGAGCTCTGAGATATTTTTTAAAACTTGAGGCAATAGCAGTAGGTAGTACATAAGTACATTGCTATAACCACAACATGTATTTAGGAAATTTCAATATTGCTTAACTAAAGCAAATGCTAAATGAGATCTCTGTTTATGTGTGTATAGATAAATAGATGTGTGGATAGAATTGGTACAAAACTGCCAGGATGAATCTGATAAAATATCAGGAAATTAAAACACAGCATTGTACTGATATGAGAAATTAGTTTATATTATGAATTCTAACAGATTAGTCAATAATTTATACTTCACCTTAGCCCATCAATTTCTGTTTTTAATCTTTCCCTCTCAACCACAAGACCCACAGTGTTTTCATATCTCTGGGGAGAATGAGGTATCCTGGCAGGTAGCAGGAACATCTGTTAAAAGAAATTAGAAAGCATCAGCGCCAGGAAGTCTTTGGTTTTTGTGCACTGTCCTTTTTCTGTCCCTCAACCTGCAAAATCTTCTGCTCCTTGACCCACTTCTCCCCTACTTTTTGTTGATCCTGTGTTGATCCTTCACAGCTGCACCCACTGTAGTACCCACAGCCCTGCAAAAACACTGTTTCTTGCTTTCTATGTGAATGATGACACAGTGACTGCAATCAGCACTGCCTTGATGGCAGTCAAGTTCTCTCCTCCTGGTTTGATCATCATTGCTACACACAATTGAAATGAAAATCTAACAAATTACTCATCTGAAATTTAGAAACATACTGCAATTTCTGAATAATTGAAATGGAAATAAAAAAGCAGGTTTTTTTGTCTGCTCAATAAAATGTCTAAACTAATCAACCACATGTATCTTCCCAACACAGTGGGCACCTTTGATTGCAGGATAAGGAGTGCTATTTTCTCTGGAAATAACTAACAAATAGGAGGGGCTATTTACTCATGCAAGTGACAAAGTGAATAGGCAATATGTGGTTAAGAGAGGTCTATTTCTGAAGCTTGAGAATAAACCCTTTCCTAGCAGCCACCAGTGCAGCAAGTTGGTAAGCCTGTATTCTTCACCAGTACAGATGTTTTTGCTAAGGCTGGGCAGTCACTACAGTTTCTCTGTCTATGAAACAGAGCTAATGAGGGTGCCTCAGCAGTACTAGTGACAGTCTTTCCATCAAGTACTATGCGCTCCTTTTCATTAGTGCTTCTCTTACATGCTGAGATCTCAGCTGGGTGTGCTCCCCCAGTGTGAAGTGTACTACCAGAACCTCATAGTTGGAAAATGTGGTTCTGTTTCGTCATTGAAAAAGTTGTAATGCTTTTAATGGCATTAAGCTATTGGGTCTTCCATTTTAAATGCTGTCTCCACCAGACCTAACAATCATTTCAAAGAATTGAGTGCAGTCCAAGCTTGTGTCAATAACCATGAGTGGCAGTTGTAATACATCTAACTCATAGTAACAGCCAGTATCTGTTCATGCTTTCAGTAAAAAGCACTGCAATCTATGCTTTAGCAAGCGTACTATTACAAGGAAAAACTGGATACATTTTAATCCTAAACGGCTCTTTTAAAGCTGTCCTGCTGTGGTGGTTGGAAAGGCTACCTGTGAGGACTAAAGAAGGCTGAAAATGTATGAATCATTTAAATTCCTCAGTTTAGGCAGTTTGCTTAATGGTGTGTGTAGGTGGGTGAGTGCTGTGTACCTGGCAAGGCGTAAATAAAACACTGATCCAGCTGAATTCACACGGCAGATCCCATGAATTGCAGGGGAATAAGAACTTCTCTCAGAATGTTGTTGACTATCTGAATAGGTACTCCATATGTTCAGAGGGATTTTTATCTGTTATTGAAACAGTCAAATGTTGAACACAGTTTATTGTAGTTTCCTATTATTTACTTGAAATTTTCTATAATCCATTCAAGCTTTTTTTGTTTTGTTTTTTTTTTTTTTTAAATAAATCCTGATGCTACCTCTTGCACAGCAGGGATAAACTGGTTTCTAAATAACACATAAAACATTCACTTAACATACTTATGTATAACTTAAACAGAAAAACAATCTTGTTTTACCTCCCCTTCTCGAATGACAACATCTTTTTGTTTCCCATTTTCAATTATTTTCAAACACATATCTCCTTGAACCTGGTAAAAAAGCTGAATAAATAAGAATATAGCATTAAGGCAGCTACTCCAAAACATTCTGTACTTTATATTCTCTATACAAAGAATATATGGATAAACACATTCAATTTGTAGTTGCAAGTATTTGCAGATTAGTTTTCTAACGGTAACAGACTTCTCAATCTGTTGATTTAAAAAATATTACAGAATATGTATTATTTCTACTATCTTACTAAGAATTTACAATCTATCCAAGAGGTCTGTAACTGCATAAAGAGCTGTCCTCTGGACCTGGTGGAATTCCACTGTCCTGGTTTTACCCTTGGAATTATTTTTCTGAGGGCTCAACATTACAGTTGAAACATCCATTAATTACACAATACAGAAAGTTTCATTTCAGATGTACCAGGGTCTTTAATCAATCAAATTAACAAATACGCTCACACAGGTTTTTTGGTGTACTTTTTCAATTTTTTAATGGTGCTTTCTCATTTGGGAAGAATTGCCCATTTGGAAGCTGTTCTGCTTTACTTTTGTAGATACCCTCAAATCCAGCAACAACTGCTGCTCTTCCCACTGTGTATGTAAAAGAGTGGCATTCAAAGTGTGGATAAAGACAGAGCCACTGAACACAAAATTCTATCTTTGGTGAACTTTCCATGGCTGTTTTCAGACTAAAACCAGCTCTCCTTTGGGAGGACCTGAGGTGCTCAGGTCCTCATGTCTCATGTAAGAACTGGGTTACGATCTGTAAGCAGATCCGTATCTTTGACCTGAAATAATGGGCACGTTCCCCCTCATTTTTATGTAGTGCAGAGCAATAATGTTTCCAAAAGTCACTTCTGCCACGCTTTCCAAGTTCTCTTTACCACATCTATAAACTAGAGTGCTACTGCAGCTGAAGTAGTCTGAAACATGATTCAAAGTTAGAAGTATAATTGAATAAATCTCTTACTTATAGCAAGTCAATACAATTTCATCAAAATGAAAAATAAATAGGGGAAAGAAAAAACCACTGAAGCATGCAAAGCCCCTGAACTGAACTTTTTCCAACATTAGAAAGGGTTCATCAATTTTTTTAATCAGTATTATTTCTGAAAAAGTTTTGAAATATGCCCCCTGGAATTGAAGAAACACCTCTGTGAACACAAGAAAGAATAAATATGCTGCCAAGGGAACAAAACAATAGGGATAACTGAAGATATGCTGGAAAAAAGCTCATGCTGAGAGCTTTTTACATGAACACCCAATGCTAAAGCAGCCCTCCTTCCACTGGGCAGGGCCAGCTGCTCCCTGTACAACAAAGAGTGAAGAAATGACCTCTCCTTCCATTCAGAGAAGATTCATCTAAGACTGTATGATCTAGATGGATTGTCACATCAGCTGTGGGTCATATGGCACTGGTAATGCTGAAACTTAAAAGTATCATTTTGGAAATCTTGAGCTTTGGAGTGTTATTTCCCCTGCAGCTACTGAGGAAGCTATTACTGAACACATGCATAGGACATACAGATGAGGGAAAGGACAACAGAGGCAGAATTTATCCTGTTTCTGGCATGAATCATGCAGCTGAGCAACCTTTCTAGAAATGAAAAACTTGAGAGTGGATGTCAGCTATCCAGTTCAGAGGTGAAGCATCACAGTCATAAGGAAAGATTATAAACAGTAAGTTACGAATTAAAAGAATCATTTTGCAGTGGAGAAGGAGGAAATATGTGGGCTACACATTGTCAATGAAAGTGTTTTTCGACTGAATTTAAATAGTACCTTTCACTGCAAATTAGGGTCTATTCTTCAAACTTTTTTCTTTTTAAATTGCCTGAGTGCTTCAGTCATCCATAAATCATCTGATGTAACTGTGATTAATACAAGTGGCAGCAATTACTGAATCTACTGCTTTGCTTATAATATAACCTGAACTTTTTATCAAGGAAACTGTCAGCTATTTACAGTCCACGCCCATTTCAGAGGCCAGATTGGCAACACAGTACTGCCTTTTTGTTAGAAACTTATTTTTCTAAATACTGACTGACTTTTGCCCTTTGGGCAAATATAATGCTTTCCTAAATCTCTCTTGGAAAAAAAAAATAAGGCCTAAATTAGAAAATTCGGGTGTATATGTACATATATACACAAATATATGCGCCTATATAGATAGGAGAGTAAGCCAATAGAGTTCATAACACTTGAAAATATAAGCTTTTCCAGCTGCACTGTTCTTACTGGAATAATCTAGTATCCATTCTCCCCAGCAGTACTAAAAACTGAGGAAATGTGCAATATTTCTGCTCTATTAACATCTTATTAATGACAAGGCCTCTCGTTACGTGAAATGTGTACATATCGCTTCTTGTGGAAAAGCCTACATTTGTATATTGCTACTGCATAATGGCTCACAACTGGGTATGAATTTTGTCTTTCTGGGTGAAAAATGCATCTCAAGGAAGAAACAAAGGTTGGTCCCCATTCTTTTTATCCTTTATTACTAAACGTGCTTATTTATTTATTATTGTATCTCCTCCTTTCTTCTTCTCCTTTTCCAGACTTCAGCATTTTGTTTCATTTTCTGCTTACCATGTAGTATCTTATTATGATTATCTAAAAACATCTCCTTTAATAATGGTCACCTTACCTCTAGAAATTATGAGCCACCTAGAAGCACTTCTTTGCCTCAAGTGTAACATTATTTCATAAAATTGCTCAATGTGATCATTAAACCTGCAGATATACCTATGAAACTCAAATGAAAACACCTTAAGGCTGAGAGGGTTTTTTTCATTAATTTAATTTTCCTTATAATTTCTTTGCTGTAGGAGAAACTCATCTTTCCTTAGTCAGCTTCACCCTTTTTGATCATGTTTCAAACCTGATCGTATTACACCTGCAGGAGAAGGCAGCGTGGTCAGCGCTGAATCACTCTGAAGCCTGTACTTGGGATCTTTCAGTCAATTATGAATACTCACAGAATAAATTCTGCGGGCATTTCTGGAGGCAAGAGGAGGAGATGCACAGAGGCAGGAATTCACTGTTGCCATCAGTGGAAGCATTGCTGAAGCTGCTTGTCTTGACAGATATTTCAACAGGGTAGTAGAACAAGTGGGTACTACGTTAGAAAGAGCACTAACATCCTCACTATGTAAGCATGGTGAGAATCGCTCCTTCATCCAGGCATGTGTATTCTAGCAGAGTAAACAAAGAAGCATCTGGTAGTGGAAGAATACAGGATTTGTCCTTGGTCTGTATTGACTAACCAAAAAACCTGCAAGTCTATTTTATTTTATGTACAGCAGTGTATGTAATTTAATTTAGATCCACCTTTGATATCAAACTCTGCCGAGACACAGGAACTCAGAGCTCCATGAGGGCTTTGATAGCTGACAGCTTATTTACAGACTTCTAAAGAGACGCGCAATTAGCAGGATACTTTGAGTTCTGACTGCATCTAAAAATGGAATTTGGGATTGCTCAGCCACTTCTGGGATTAGGCTCTGGCTCGGTATATCCTGGCTTGTATTGCTTGTCATATGGCTAAGTACTAAATTAATTTGCAGAGCAAATCAAATTCTGATGTGGGAGTAGAGCCTGGGTGTTCTCCAGATTTCAGTGGTGACTGATCTATTTGAGTACAGAAAAACAATTTTCTCTTTTTCTCATCACAAGAGTTTTTCATCCATCAGAAGTCTACTAGACAAACAGATGAGGAAGGTAGAGAAACTAATGTTGAGGGCTTTTGGCGTGGTTTGTTCCTTTACTTCCCTCTGCTCATTTACATGTCATCTGTGAAAGCTGAATAATAGCCAAAACTCATCCCAGCAATCTTATGCAGCGAAATTATTTCTGAAGACACAATCTCCTTCTGATGCAAAAGGATCATCATTCTTATTACATTTTAATAGGAGCTTTGTTTCTTATTAAAATATTCCAAGAGTCTTTACCAGTTAAATGTGGGGGTTTTTAAACGTAACGAAGCAAAAATGCTCCTCTTGCTTTGTTGTGATCCAGGTTCTCAGATTTATTTGGGATATAAGCACCATAAAACAACCTGTGGGAATGCTCACCTAGCCCCACTTTCCCCTTGTTTTCAGACATCCACTATCCTTATAAAATGTGAAGGGCAAATTGATCTGATAAGGGAGAGTTTCTCAAAAGCATGCTGACTGGAGATCAGCATACACTAGAAGGGGTCAGTCTTCATTTAAGTAGATAATCTGTCAGAAACTGGAGCCAAGTCTTACTTGTGGTGTCTGTGTGAGAGGGAGAGAAAGAGAAATCAAAACTCAGGTCAGAAAACTCAGACAAGTTGTGGCAGATGTGACCTCAAACCTGTATCATGCCTCAGAGCATGAAGTTGTATCTCAGTCAGATCATGTGAATGCACTAGAAGAAGCTGAAGAGATTCATTAAGATGATCAAAAGAGGGGGAACTCCTGCTCTGAGAGTTCTCCTTAGGACTTCAGTATGAGGGCTTTGATCTGTGAGGCTGCACCAATAATTAGGTGGCTCTAACCATAGGAAACAACCTAGATGCTGAGAGCAGAAACGTAGTGTAAAATACAGCACAATGAGAAGTGGGACTTCTAAATCCAAGTGGGGTTTGTGCCAATGCAAATCTGTTGCAGGTGGTAGATGAAAGGCTGTTTTTAATTTCTCTGCATAGAACAGCACTGTTTTATATAGACAATATCAGAATGTAAATTGTTAAGAAATCAAAGTCAGTTGAGATTCATTGTGTGTAAGTGGTGGACTGAGGTGGGTATATCTGCTGAGATAGCAGCCTAACTACTTTTGTGGTCCTAGATTGAGCTGTTAGCATATCTCACTTTCCCCCAAAGCAGCCCACACAATGCAGGAAATAAATTCTGAAATTCTTTTACTAGAGCTAGGCTTTGTTATGATCACAGGGTTTCTCTGTCATTAACTTTCTCCAAAATATATGGTCCCCTTGAGTTGTCACTTATTTCTTTGGAAGAATGTTTGCTTTTTTTTTTTATACCCTCAGGTTTTACAAGTAAGTTAAAATGCAGTTAATACACCATGAAGCCGGTAGGCCATGTGTGAAACTTCCCTTGTCACAAATGCTATGGTATGATGAAAAATCCAACTTAAACATATGTTGAGGACTGTTCCCTGGTACCTGCTACCCTATAGCTGTGAGGGGTTGAGCGCAAGAGGACATAGCCTCAAGCAGTGCTAGGAGAGGTTTAGGTTAGACTGAAGAAAGAATTTCTTCACGGAAAGGGTGGTCAGGCATTGAAATGGCTTCCCCGGGAAGTGGGCGAGTCATCATTCCTGGAGGTGTTCAGAACCAACTGGACACGATACTCAGTGCCATGGTCTAGATGACAAGGTGATGTTCAGTCAAAGCTTGGTCTCGATGACCTTGGAAGTGTTTTCCAACCTTAGTGATTCTGTGACTCTGTGATCACATCAGGGCTGCCACAGAAACTTTCAGTGGCCTCATCAAGTTGACTCCGCAAGAACTGTAGTCACTAGTCCATGGAACCCAAAACTCTCTTGACAAATGAGGCACACCAGAATAACAATTCATTTGAAACCCTCAGGACTCATTATGTAGCACAAACACTTCCCAGAAAGTTCTGTCAGTATTAGCAATATAGGTCCATTCTCACAGCACTTTTTTGCCATGTTCCAACAGAAGATGCATTTCCCAAAGCAACTGTTTCATTTTGAATGAGTCTGATTTAGAGGCAGAGAATGACTGAGTAGATGTTTGCTGACTCTACCTCTATTTGCTCTGTTCTGATGGAGAAGAAAGCAAAAGGGAGCTTTAGAAACAAGAATGAATATGATCTCCTGGTAAATTCCAGCTAAAGACTGTGAATGGTTTATCTCTTGTAAGGTGCAGCTTAATTTTCCTCTTTAAAAAAAAACTATGCAATAGAAAACAATGTCTCAGGTATGAGACACTTTCTGTGTAGAAAGCTGAAAAAGAAGAAGTGCACGGAAAGTTAAGAAGGCACTGAAGCACTACAGAGAAAACTAAGCAGGAACAAAATATAAGAGTTATTTAGGAAATGCCTGCTTGTTGAGAGGAGGAAGGAAATTGTGCTAGACTAGCTGTAATTTTAGCCTAAATGGCTGTTCAGGAGACAATTCTAAAAGGCTTTGAAGAGACTTCAAATCAAGCCCCTGGTTTTTTCTCCTAATTAACCAGTCAGAACTAATCTTCCTGATACACCTGCACATTAATGGCACCAGCAGAGAGCAGCTCAGAGCAGGAGGATGCTCCTCAGCCCTTATCTCTGCATGCCAACCCTTTGTTGCTGTGAACTGCAGGCTTCCAAGGACAAGTTGTGCCACAGGACACTCCATAAACTGTGTGATAACAGGCACCAGATGGCAAGTGGACAGATTATAAGCAATCCTAAATTTAACTTTCTCTCCAAACCAACCGTTTTTTGCTATTGGAATACTCACAGTAGAACAGCATCAGCTAAATTTGCCTGAAGGATTTGTGGGTTTTCGCGTTCGTGATTTGGCCTGCTGACAGTATGTCTGTATAGTCTGTCTTCAAATTATCACCCAGAACTATAAATTACCCTTTTTCTGACAAAATAATGAGCTGAACATGGCTTTGAATGGTGGTTTTTTTAATCCCAAGTCTAATTTAGGAATATGCCCTTTTGCTAGGATACTCTCTACCTCACAATTCTTCTCTAATGAGAAACATGGTTCTAAGTCAGATCACAGGAAGGTGCAAATTTGTTTGATAAAAAGCAACAGTAAAATGCAATGAATAACTATAATGGACTTTTATAAAACGGAACAAAATTGGCCCATATGTTAAACTGGTACATAACTGATAATGCTTCTGATGTGTGTATTGCCAATTTTCTGAAGTGATATGGTTGTTACGTTTCCATTTTTGGTTTCTGAGTAATTGTGGGAAGCTTATTATGTAAATGAGCATGTACTGATACCTAAAAAACCTTGTTTCCGCTTGAATTAGCAGTAACATCAGAATGCAACAGTAAATTAAAATTATGCCCTTATAGATATGGCTAACATTTTATATTGTTGAGAAGCCATATAAAGAGTTTAAAAAAGGGTAGGCCAAGTTATTTACAAATACAGGGACATCTTGCAATATGAAAAGAAAAAGTAAAAAAAAGTTAAATTAAATCAGCCTAACTTTCTTTTTAAGGAATCCCAAGCAGACTGATGGCCTGGTCCCAGGTGCTGCCAGGGCTCTCCCTGCACAGCCCATGAGAAGGGACACAGTGGAGTGTGTTGGTAACCTGGCATGTGATGGATGTGCCTGTGCCCACAGCCACAGGCGGGCTGGGAGATGGTGGTGACAATCCAAGACAGGCAGGAGTCACCCAGGGATAACTCAGCATCTGCTCTTCCAGAGCTGTGCATGTGTAAGAACCACACACACCTGCACGGCACAGTTAGAACAGGAAAGCAATGAAGGCTCTTGTGAAATGCTGGGGTGGGGTTGGGGAGAGATGATTCAATGATAAGTAAATGAATTTTTCTTTCTCTTCAAAAGGATTTATTGAAACTTGACCCACTTCTGCCTTTTAAACTATGTAGATGCTTAAGCTTGAGTTTCCAAAGGTACTTAAAATTAGGCAGCAAAATGTCATTGGAATGACATGAAGTTAAATTATTCTGCTGGGAAGCAAGGCAAACTGCCTCCATCCTGATACCCTTACTTCCAGGCACTTCTAGGAACCACTTTCCCTTAGGATTCTTTCAGAGCCAGTGGTGGAGATGTCCCCAGGCCAAGCAAGCAATTTCAAGAAAAAGGCAGCAAAGAAAGAAGGTGTAAATTGTTACAATTTTGTTAGGTTTCTACTCTTTCTTCCTCCATACTGCATTTGGTGCAATGGCTACTCACAACTCAGAGTTGGAATGGCTTTGATCCACCAGTGGAATGGCATTGAGCACAGAGGAATGATTTGAAAAATATTTAAAGATTCTTCTATTCTTATTCTATTCTATTCCTTTCTAAACTCAAATGAAAGCTGAAAAGCTGAGGGTTTTCACAAAGTCCACAAAAATATAATTTCTAGTGAATTAAAATATTTTTTATTTTTGAATGTCCAAGTTACTTTTGAAACACAGATCAATCTTCTGCAACAAAATATTGCTTTAAAAATATCACCACCTTCCTGAAGTTCTGTTCCAAAATGTTGAAATGAGACACTTCAATGTGTCAGAACACTTTCTCTAGTTTCCTGTTGGAAATTAATCACAGCAAAACAAATCTGTAAACAAATCTCATGTGCTTGTTTCAAACAAAATGCACAGAACATGTATGTTTCTGATGAATTATTCTGTTTAAGCCTATGAATATATCTAATAAATTCAACATCACTGAGCCTGGCACTGCTCATCTGTAGCTTCAAAGTAGCTGCATTTAATAATCATAGATAAATTAAATCAGAATAATATAAACCTATAGGTTACCTCTTCTCCTTCTTCAATATGATAATCCTTCCTTTCATTTGGCCCTCCAACAAACATCACATTTAATTGATAGCGATGCCTAGAAAAGAAAATGACATTTTGAAGCTACCTCTATTCATGATGTTCTTTATTTCATTTAGTTTTTAAAATTCTTTTAAGCCAGTGACTCAATGAAACAATGTTGAGTGAAAAGCAGCAGCCAGTACAAGAACTCCTAAGACCTTGGATGCATCTCTCTGCTCTGGCACTGTCCTGTTGGGTGACCTGAGGCCAACCACCTCCCTCCTGGTGTTTCAATACCTCCAACTATGAAAAGGGGCCAACAGTAGCTGCCAGCTGTGAAAAGAGCTTTGAACTGAAAAGATAAAGAACATTACCTAAGAGACAAGAACTAGAAAAAAGGCTTTTCCTGATTATGTAAAGGTAAAACTCTCAAAATTTAATAAAGGTAAAAACATATTTTTTCCCTCCACATTGGTAGAATTTCCAGAGATATTGATGGTAGGAATTGCCAGCTAATTTCTGTTCTGCTTACGCTGGTTTTGCGAAGCTAGAACAACGTTACAATGGTTTCATTGTGGTTGTGGCTATTTCAGAAAAGAAGATTCCAGGCCATTTCTTAACTCTTCCCCTCTTACGAGCCTCAATGAGCATTTCTCTCAGCTATCACAAGGAATGGCTATCACCCCAATTACCTATCAGTCCATTCACACTAACAAAAAAGTAAGGTAGCAGGTTTTCCTTTGCTAAAAAAACCTCAAAATCAGGCCTGTTAGCTGTGGATCAAAATTTGTTCTTCTGCTGTTTGACAAGTGAACTGAGGTGTGTTAACCTCTGCTTTGCAATGAGGAGGTTCTGGGCAGGAACATGGAACCAGCAGGGACATGATCCCCTGAAACACAGGGAACAACAACTATGTGTCCCTGTGTCAATACCTTGTAAGCCTTAACTGAGAGAGGCCGTTCTGAGTGGCTGCACATACATATTCAACCTTTCATATCACTTTTTCTGTGAAGAGTATTTAAATGATAATGACTATCACAGTGAGGACTAGTAAAGCTGACATAGCAAGTCACACTGACAAATTAGTTGGTCAAGTAAAACTAAAGAATTAGAATTGACTGTTCTATCCATAGAAAGCTGTATATTTTACAGCACTGGGCTTCATATCTGTACCATAAAATAAGGAACTGAAATCCAAATTGTTTGTACCATGCACGTTTAATATTCATTTTCAACAGCACACTGCAATGCTCCTGCGTTAATGAACACTTCTGCTAAAGAAGGGCAGGATGAGCCGAAGAGCAGCAATACAGATAATAATTAATGAAATAAATGAAAATCAACCCTGAAGAATTAAATAAAAGAAAGGTAATCTGTGGGTATCTTGTAGTCTATTATTAAGATGGGTTAATTTTTTTATAAACATTCAGTTTTGTTATTAGTTTACTAAGTAAATGTGAAAATACTGCTTTAAAACAATTACTGCTTGACATCTTAATTTGGCAAATCTATCATTAATTCCGCTATCTCATAGATTTACTTGGGCTTTATATAATAAACAAGCTATGGGTTAATCATTCAGTCATTTAACAAATATATTCCAACACCATCAAAAGATACCAGCTATGAAATATGAGCAGGAACTCCAATAGGTAAGTTTGTCCAATCTTGCTAAATAAAGTTATCTGGTTAATATAGTTGCTTTAAGTTAAGGGGAAATATCATAACAAAGACAAGCAGTTTCAGTTAAGACTGCCAAAATGCAGTCAAGAGTATTGTTAAGGTTTCAGGGATGAGAAAATTACTTGACTGTATTATTGTTAGAATGAGGGGCTAACAAATAGACTATTAAGTTTGCTACACTCTTACATTTCTCTTCTTATCCACATAAAGAGAATGGTAACAGCAGGTAACTCTTTAAAAGCATTTTAAGACTAAAAAGAATCAGATGGTCCATGACCACACTTAGTTGTCCTTTTGGTAAGCATCACATTCTGAACTCGAAGAAGAGCTTTAGAAGTACCTGTAAAAATTAGCTGTGTCAAGGGTTTTGATTTTGCACTAATTGCTCATCGTTGAGGTTAAAAAGTATTTAAACTTGCAAGATAGTGCCATTAAAATAAAATGTCAGTGCTGCAATTTAATTAGATGTATTGTTTTCTTGACTTTGGTAAAACTCTGAATAGGCAATAATTCAGGAATTGAGGTTTAGTGCTGCAATTCCAAATAAGTATTTAAAAATTGTGATTCTCTCAAATTTATGGACCACAATGTCATAACAGCCTGAAAGCTGTAATAACTTTAGATACCAAAAGCCCTACTGATTTACTGTGAGACCTAGAGCTGTGAGAGTTACAGTTTTAAGTGTAAATTCTTCCTTGAAACCAAGATTTTAAGTTACTTAAATTTTGAGGTGGCTGCCTTCCAATGAGGCAGTAGGACACAATGAGATGATTGCCTTAAACAGGTCTAGTCAGCACATAAAGGATCAAGCCTTTGAAAAAATGTTGAAAATCTATTAGTTGCTTCTTGGAGCACCTAAAACCTCTTGGAAAATCCTGAAGGCATTTAGGTAGCACCAGGTGGTAGACTCAGAATCCATGCAGTAGATAGTTTTACTCTCCTTCTACATAGGCTAAAGCCATATTGGAAAAATGGATTTTGTTTTAAACTATGCAATTTTTATCACAAAAAATGTTTCTTAAAACATTTATGGGCAAAGATCTATGATAGATGTCACATTCCAGATTTACTCAAGGTTTACACAGAACTACTAGTAAGCACTACGGAACAGTACAGTAAAAACAAAAACGCTTCATGAATATTCCATATACATAAAATACTAAAATTTTCCCATTATCATTGACAAGCTTCAGAAACTAATATGCTTCATAAAATGCTTTCTAAATCCATTTTGAAAATGAAGGAAATGGGAACACTTCCAGTGATTCAAGTTTCAGAATTTTTCAGTTCTACATACAGCTGTAGTTTCAACACAGACATGGCAGTAAGGGTGTACTCTTTACCTTTTCTTTGTCGTGTAAGCACTACTTTGAAAAGTAACCCTTGCACTTGTGAATGGAAATTAATATCACTGATACATTGCTGCCCACTTAGCTTTTCATTACTGATGGCACTTAACGGTAAGGCAAGAGGCATATTTTTAGATTTAATGATTAAAATTGTAAAGAACTTTTTTTTAAATTAAAGTTAAGAAAATGTTTTTTAATTTCTTTATAAAACCTGATCTATATCACTCCTTAGATAGAATATTTTCTAATGAAATCTTTCTGCATACAGAGCTTTAGACAAAATATTTTCTCCTCAGCTTCACTGACAAAAGAAATCCATGTTAATATTTTGAACACACATTGGATAATTTACATTGGAATTTGTTCACAAGCTTTGACACAGAGAAAATGCATGGTGTACATGCAACTACATAATGCTCACACTTCTTTTTTCTTATCTGAGCTGTCTAATTCAGAATACTGTAAATGGCTGTAAACTGCCTCTTCAGGCTCCCAACCCTCCTGCCTTGACAGATCTGGAAATGCTCTGGAAATCTTATCCTCTGGTACCGCTACCCTTCCTTCTTCCTTGTTTTTCAGTGATATATACTTCTGATTTTGATTGCTCCTGCAGCTTTAGCTCCTCCGTGATGTTGGAATGATTCTCAGCAGCTTTAGGTACGTCAGTTTTTGGTTTTGGATGTGATGCCATCTCCTCTGATTTCCAGGAGTTTGTTGTCACAGAGCCTGACACAAATTCTCTTTACTGAGTCTCTCTGCCTACAAGTGACTTTGAGTTGAGCCAAGTATCTTGTATTCAAGCTGATCTTTACAGCTTCTGCTGAGTTACTGTAAATCAGATTTCACTCACTGTCTGTTCTTTGGAACAGCACTCTGGCTGCAACCTGGAAGGAGCTATGGTTCCTTGTAAATCTTCATCATGTATGCATTGTTGCAGCTTCCTCTTATACCTAGGAATATTTTTATATCTAATAACTCATTAAAAAAAAAAAACAAACAAACTTCATTTACTTACATCAGCTTATTGCAAACAGGTGGCAAAAAGGCAGTTTTGTTTTCTTCTATCCATTTTCCTACATTTACAAGAAGCTCCATGTCTACCACCTATGAAACTTTTGCCTGAGATATTAGAATTTGCAGAGTGCTTTTTCCGTGAGCAGACTGCCTGTGATTCCAAACCCAGTGTTCAGGGGATTGGCTGGTAGGAGAGGTGTCTTCAGGCTACAGTGTCCAAGGGGACAGGTCCATCAGCCAAAGGTTACTTCATAGAGAGTACTAATGCTCCAGCAGCTTGGCTAATAATTGACTAGTGTTTTTAAAATATATATTTCTATTGGAGACTTGGTTTTGCCCACAGGGGGTTTCTTAGCTCTCTTTACTGCATCAACTGGAGTGTGAAGGTTACCTCTCTACAAAAATGGCGTCTTTGCACAGTCAGAAAAAAACGGGGCGAGGTTGGGGCATTCACTCTTTTCAAGTGTAATACAGAAACCTCCCTCCAACGTTCTAAGGCTGAATGTTTGCGGTATGTGTATTTGTTTGAAAATACTGGATCTTTTTTTGCCAAGCAGCCAAAATACAGATGTCTCCTGTATTTGTAAGACCAAGAGCAGCTGTCCATCAACGCTTATCTTAATTTGATCCGTTCAAGCTAGGCTTGTGGAGAGCTCACCCTGATTCTGTGACACCCTTTGGGAAAGCGCAGCACAGTGCCATCAAACTGTCAGGCAAACAAGAAACTGAGAAGAATCCAGATCGTTATTAGTCTTTTTTCCCCTCACAAGTTTCTATTCAAGTTCTACACAGTTGCTATAGGACTGCTCACTCTGTTCCCTGCCACCGTCATTTTTAAATAAAGAAATCTATAATCATTTTTTCAGACTCTAAACACATAAAATAAGTGGGTAAACAAAAAAATCCCACGACATTACAATATCTTAGCACTTTGCTCTTGCCGTAGCTCAGTCTTCCGCTTTTATCTATGCTGTACTTAGTGGGTGAATGTGTATGGGTATAAGTTGATAAAATGATCTGGTTAAAAGTGAGTGGTACATTCTCCATGGCTTGCACATATGAGCAGTGCAGCTACAGGCCTGAAAATTCATCATGATGAATAGTACAAAACTGGGAGTTCTTACTCACAGTGTTGTAATTTTCCACCAGAAGAAAGCAACAGAGTGACTTTGAACAAATACTGTGCTTTTATCGAGTATTTGTAAGAGCGACTCTCTTTTACCTTTGTCTCTATCACTTCTCTGCAGTTTAGTTTAAACTCAGTATGCAATTTATAAAACAGGAAAAAAATCCATTCATTTTGGCATTAAAAAAATCCACATGTGAATTACAGTTCCACTGTATTAATACAATCACAATAGCACTAGCCATAGTTTCCTCTGAAATAAGCCCAAAGTAGTTATTATTTCATTCAATTACAGAACACTGCCACCACATCATTTATTTAGCACATGAAATTTCTAGCAACAGAACGGCTCTGGTGAGACACCACCACACAGCAAACACATAAGGCCTGTTTTTGAACTCACAGACAGGTGCATTTTGGTGCTTTCTGTTCTGTAGACTGCTGGCAGTTCTGCTCTTAGCTGTGAAGGAAAGAGAGCTTCTATTTAAAACACACTTTCGCTTGGGGGATTATGACCCAGATTGGCAGGACTGGAGAAGTGTAGACACTCTAGTTAATGACCGTGGTTTTGTAAAGCTCTGCCTCATCATTAGTAACTTGTATTGCAGAGCAGGACTCCATTTGTTGGGCTAAGAGAAAGCCAGAGAGAATCTCCAGAGTCACAGTAGGAAAAAACACAGATCCTGGAACTGATTAAGCCAATCCTTGCTCCTCACAGTATTAAAGTACCAATTTTAACTGCAGGGCTCTTGTCCACAACCACTGCTCTAATCCCTAGTCCCCACTTCTCCCCACCAGGCAGAATACAAGGTACTATTACCGGAAGAGAAAACTCTTTCAGTTGCAGGCTCATAAATCCATTTTGTGGCTGGTATGAGGTACGAAAACCTGACAGTTAAACTTACTCAGGGAGGAAACAAAGTTCACTTACAAAATTCACCATTAATATAAGGCTGAGGCTATTATCAAGGGTAGCATTTTCTACAACCTTCTGAAAATCAGTGGGCTTTGAAAAATGAAGTTAATTACCACTTCATGTACGTAGTAGTGGGGCTTAGAAACGCAGCTAACTGCATGGCATGAAAGGTTCTGAAACTGTATTTCTGTGAAGGTTATTGGAGAGGCAAAGAAAAGAACCAGTGTTGCAGTCGCTGTGACACCCAAGTAAGTAAGCCCATCTCATACACCTCAGGAACTTATTGGGCCTGGGTCTTTCTCGCTAGTCTGTTTCATGATGGCTCTTCACATCCATCAAAGCCTGTTCCAGCACCTGGGGTTTCTGTCCTCTCTTCTGGCTCTCATCTTTCCTTTTATGCAATGGTAAGGACTTGATGCGAAACCTTTTGCTGCCAGAGAAGCTCAAGAGTGCTGAAGCATAAACCTGCTACATGAAAATGATTCATTTTTTATATTGAGGGTACAGGAAAAAAGGGTTACTGGAAAAAGCTGCATTTTGGACAACACTCCATTTTTCTACTTTCCTCAATCCCCAGACCTATTAGAGACTTAAATCTACAAGCTTGTGTCCAGATTTTGTGTTAACAAAAAAAAAAAAAAAAAAGCTATATACTGGGTTGTATATTTTTTAAACTACACTCTCCATATTACTTTTTTTTTTTTAATCCTCCACAGCAATCTTTGTGTGGTATAGGCTGTTTTGTCACTATAATGACATTAAGAGTAACGGAGGCTGCTGCTGTTTTCTGGTACGCCGTTAAGTATAACCATGCGATGATGAAAAATTTCTCCCGAGAAATGAGCTGCCAATTCTCCATGCCAGACACCTTCTTCAAGGATAACATACAGCAATTGCATGCTGCTTCACCTGACAATGGTGTATACCACTCAAATGTATTTTAGGAAATGTCCACAGTAATAATACCAACAGGAGAAAAACTTTATTGGCAAGTGAGAAGCACCTCCTCTCTGTTAAAAAAGTGTCGGCTCATTTACGATGGGGATCATGGGGGAAGAGAGATTGTGGAGTCACACTTGGATTTAAGTATCTGCTGATGACGATTTTATTTACCATCTTTCTGTCACATAAGGTGTAACAGATCTGACTGCAGAATATACCCACGCTGGAGGTATACTTTAACAACGCTCACGTAGTGTCGAACAAACACTTCTTTTGAGAGTGCCAGGCACCCCTCGTGTCGCACACAGCGGCGATGCTACTGGTATCAACCTTATACAATATTTAGTTCCCTGGCAGTAACTGGTCACTTTTCGCTGCGGCCTGGTCCTGAGCTTGAACGAGGCTGCATCATTACCTCACGGCTGCTTCCCTCATGCCTTCCCAACTTCGCTGCCCCAGCGGCCAATGCCTTTTACCGAAGGCCGTCAGGAGTCTCGGTCCCGCACGGCCCGGGGCCAGGCTCCGTCCCGGGAGAAGAGAACTGCGAGGGCGGCTTCAGCCAGCGGCTACCAGAGCGCGGGCAGGCCGCGCCGCTGCCGCCCATCACCTGCCACGGCCGCCCCGCCCCGCCCGCAGCCCTTCCCGACCGGCGGCGGATGGGGCCGGGCTCTCTGCCACCCCCACGGCCGCCTGCCTGCTCGCCCAGCGGGGAGGCCGAGGCGGGAGGAATTTTTCTGGGCCCCGCCGCCGCTCGCGTTCTCCCTTGCTCGCGGGCGCCGCCCTCCCCGAGCGGTGCAGCGTGCACCGGTCCCTCATGCCTTCCCCGCGCCGCTAACGGGGTAGCGCGGCCCGGGCAGGGAACCGGCGCGGCCCCGGGCCGCCATTGAGCGCAGGGCGCGGGCGGGAGTCGGCGGCCCTTCCCCCGCTGGGGCCGGGCGAGCCCCTGATAAACCGTTCGGGAGTAGATGGTGTCAGGGCTCCAGTGGCGCAATCGGTTAGCGCGCGGTACTTATACAGCAGTACTAAGCCGAGCAATGCCGAGGTTGTGAGTTCGAGCCTCACCTGGAGCACACAGCTTTTTGGGAGAGGAAGCGGGCTTTTTTTGAGACTGAGCGGCGCTCCGGAGGGAGGAGGACAAAAGTGCGGAGAAAAATTATGCAGCACTGGCGGTGGCACGGGCCCGCTGGAGAGGGGCACACCGCGCCCAGGGAAGTGGCTACTGCGGGGCGCACCGGGAGCGCCGGTGCCTCAGAGCCGCAAGTGTGTGTTTGTGTTTGTGCTTCCAGAGACTCTTCCCCGCTGAGAGGGGCAAGAGTCAGGGCACCCTGTCGCTGCACAGTAACAAACGTGTTCCTCCGCAGGGCCGCCTGTGAGTGCAAACTTGTAGGAAGTATAGGTTATTTTATACCGTGTNAGCGCCGGTGCCTCAGTGCCGCGAGTGTGTTTGTGTTTGTGCTTCCAGACTCTTCCCCGCTGAGAGGGGCAAGAGTCAGGGCACCCTGTCGCTGCACAGTAACAAACGTGTTCCTCCGCAGGGCCGCCTGTGAGTGCAAACTTGTAGGAAGTATAGGTTATTTTATACCGTGTGTCGTACGGAGTGCAAGTAAACTCTCGGCTGGTGTGATCGCTGCAACTCAGTGGTGACCACATCTCTCCATTTTGCCTCCTTTGGTGGTGACAGTCTTTGTAACTGCTCATTGCCTGGGTAATGCTTAACAAATGCACACACTGTACCAGGAAGGAAAGTATTTCAAATAATTTCTGATTTCACCACTTAAGAAAGGCTGCAGGGCCATGGGAAAAGGGCAGCTCCATAACAGAGGAGTTTGCAGGACACTTCCTGGATGTTTAGGCCCAGATCTTGTGAACTCCCCTCTATGTTAACATCTAGTCTACTGCTTTCACAGTGCAATTTATACCAAAAAGTTCAAAGAGGCCCTGAAGATCCTGCAGCCAGAGGTGTCTCCATTCCCCATATCAGGCCTTTATCTGTACTGGAGACATTAACTCCCTGAAGTGCCACTTTAGGGCCTTTAATTATCCCTTCTTCTGTCTTTTGGTTACCACTTTTGTCCCCTCTGAATTTTGCATTAACGTCACATCTTTCAATGATGGTGTGGTAATCCCTGAAGCAGGTGCCATAGTGGTATAAGGAGGTGTAAATTAACAAGAGACATCTTTAATGTATCAAAGGATGAATAAAATTAATCTTTTTCTTGCAGTGAGTTTCATGTTTTCTTCTTCATGCCAGGATATCCATGTCCCAGTGCTGAAGAGTACAGACGGTACAGAGAAGTATTTGCACAAGTGTTGGGAGTATTAAAAAATGAAATGCTGTTTTTGTGTAAGTGGGGAAAAAGAGCCCAAAGCACAAATCATTAGAAAGGGAGAGGGACTCCATTCCTTGGACAGAGACCTCTTAAGAAGCTGAGTGGGGACAGTGCTACTTCCTTTACCTCTTCCGTGGTGGGTGGGTCTCCAGGAGGAGGCAGCAGCTGCTGCACCCTCCTGCCAAGGAGGAACTGC